>CM035131.1:23417687-23692687 GCA_020205605.1 Panax ginseng | reverse complement strand
TCGAGTATTGAGTTTTTCAAATTTGATTCACAAAATTTATCGAGTATAAAATAAGGTTTGATTGAGACTCATTTAAACTATCGAGTCAAGCACGATCTCGAATCGAGCCCGAGCAGTTTGATGTTTTTGATCCGAATATTAATAGAAAATTATAATTTGAGTAAGTTATAGTAATTTATCAAATTTTAAAACTTACTCATATGTGAATCATTTATATTTCGAGAGTAATTTGAATCGAACTTTTAATGTCGTCATACTTAATCTGAATCGGTAACTACAAATTTTTAATTTCTTACTAACCTTGAATATACATTATTGTATCATCAATCTTCGAGGAAACTGCTCGGAAAAAAAGTGGTGAACTTCACCTAATTTGATCCCAACACTTCCTTCCATCCTAAAGTTACAACTACAGATCCTTAATTATTGAGAGCTAAAAAATTTAGGCTACTGGTCATGAGTTTCTCGTGTGTAATTGACCAACAAATTTCAACTGAAAAACCAAGTTGCCACTTAATAACTTTTCACCAATATGTTTCAAAGTTCCAGAAAGAAAGATTCTTCACATGGATTCGACGGAGTGTCGGGTCATATACGGATATTTTGAGGAGTGTCGGGTCATATACGGGTATTTTGAAGAGTCGGATACGAATACTTCTAAATTTAATAAAATTTTACATTAAAATAAAATGTTAACACAGATGCTTGAGAATAAAATAAGAAGTCATATAACATAGAATTTATGCTTAGTTTATTTCTTTCAGCATAGAAAGAATTGTGGCACAATTTCAATTAGCATCACATATATATTTTTAATCTTTTTTTTGGTGGGTAGTTAGCATCACACCCTAATCATAAAATCTTCAATATAAAAAGGGTCTTCTCCTTTTAAAGCTGCCGCCTTCCAAAGCTTTGGTGCATACAATCATGTGGCTACCATGGACAATTTATAAGCAACACCCATTTTTAGGAAATATGATACTACCTCCCTTCTATAATAATAATCGTTTTAATTTGAATTAAAAAAATCATTTATACTATCATTTAATAATTAAAATTTGTATAAAATTCTATCACTATTTCTTTATGGAAAGTTGAAAATTACTAATATAAGGGAGAAATTTTTTGGGACAATGAGAGAAGTTAGAGATGATATAGGAAAATAAATAATTTATTTTATTAAAAAGTTGTAAGACCATCTCCAACAGACCGGAGACAACTTAATCCTAGACTAAATATAGTTTAAGATTCATATTTCACTCCAACAGTCAGACTAAATTTAGTCCGTGAGTTTTTTCCGATAAAGCTAGTAGACTATATCGAAGAACAAGAATTTGGTGGACTATAATTTTAAATATATTTAAATGGGAGTGTGGAATAATGATTGATGAACTATAATTCATTAAATATAATATAATCTTTTAATATTATAGTTCATGGGATAGTCCATATATTGAAAGAATTGAAAGACTATCCCATGAATTGATGTCATATAGATTAAATATAGTCCATGATATAATCCACCTTGCTAATCCTTGATGGCAATGGAGGTAGTAATAAAAGTCAACTCAAAACAGATGGCAATAATCACCCAATTAGCACAAAATTAAGTCCACATACTGAATGGCCGGTCACCATACATGAGCTTAAAAAATCACTATTGTGGGAAAGTTGGAGTGGTGCCCTCCATCAAGAAAAACTCCCATTTTAGAACTATTACTAATAGTCAACTCCAGAATATGCTATAACCACTAAATTAACACAAAAGGCCACCAAATATATACATATGTATACTTGGCTATGGTTATCCGATTTCTCGCTTCGTTTTCGTTTTAAGATTAGAGATACATTTATAAAACAATTGATTTTTTTTAAGTAATTTTATGTTTCCCCTAATTAGCAGCTAAAGAATTTAATAGTGATTACGCGATACAAGAACTGATAGTAAAAATTTATTAACAAATAAGGAGCTTTACGTTATTTTATAATCTTAAAATAGAAATGTATTTTTAATTTTAGAACGGATAATAACTTGTGTAGTTGTTCCATTCCACAGGGTTAATAACTTAGTGCTGCAATTCTCATATAGTTGTTTGTTTTAGAATGTTGACCAACTGTTTGCATTTTTCTAGTCAAGGCTAATTCCCTATTCTACCAAAGGGTCACAAACCAACTGTAGATTAAGGCCACACTCATTCAAAATTTGCAATCATTATAAGCACCAATTTTTTACCTATAAGAGGGAGCAACTTGATCCAACAAGGGAGCACCAAAGATGTCCTTTAAGTAAATATTGAGGTCATCTAAAAATAGAACCCTCCATTTCACAAAAAAGAGTTTCCTTTGTCATTTTTTTCTGTCTACAGAAAAAAAAGTTAATTTTTTAGTGACAGTAATATAAAATGATGCAAATGGTCTCAAATTTGTCATTCCTAATTTTTAGGGGTGTATACATGGAACAAAAATATATATTCTAAAATTTGAAAATTTTACAAATGAGACTATTTTTGTGAAACAGACAAGTACTATTAGCAATTAAATAGTGAATTATTGAATCAGGGTGTTCTTTTAGGCTCACTGGGAGACACTTATAAGTAGTCCATATACTATTTAATTGAACATCCCTAGTTCCTTCATCCTTGTATAAATAGTCTATTCCACTAGTCATTGGTTTATATAATTAAGGAAGTAAATAAGAAGGAAAAAAAGAGAGAGTTGAATCTGTCTATATGGGTATCTGCATATCCATTGCATCTTCAGAGATTCATGAAATTGAGCACAGCCCTGAGAATGTTGTATACTATGAAGATACTAAAAATGCAGCTGATGGAATTCAAAGACTTGGTTCTCTTCATTCACAAAAAGGGAGCAAAGGGTCAAATCAAGATTTTGGAATCCTTTACCAGGTAATAGTTTTTTTTGTTTTTTGTTTTTGGAATTCAACAGAATCCTAATTGTTTTCTCAATGCCATATTTTCATATACACAATGCAATGTTTTTTATTTTCAAGAGAATAGAATTGTTAAAATACAAAAGATTTGAGTTGGGATTTGAAGAAACATATTATTATGGTATTGGATTTCTTGGTAAGTAGAAAGGTTAAATACTTAAATTCAAGAAATGTGTTTGTGTTTTCTTGAAATGGAACCTTATTTTCTTGAAAGGGCTATGGAATGGAAGATGGAAGTTTCTGTGGAGTTTTTGATGGGCATGGAACAAATGGTCACATTGTGAGCAAGTTGGTGAGAAACCGCTTGCCGTCATTGCTGTTGAACCAAAAGAATGCTCTTGCCAAGTACAATACAACTTCATATGATGATAGAAATTTTCAGAATTGGAAAGAGGCTTGTGTTAGTGCCTTTAAAGTAATGGACAAGGAGATTAAGCTTCTGGAGAATTTAGACATCTCTTGCAGTGGAACCACTGCTGTTTCTGTCATAAAACAGGCAAGTGATTTTTTGGGTCAAATTTATGCATGCATTTCGAAATAGTTGTTTAATTAGTTCTTATTGTCATCAATTACAAAATTATGCAGGGTGAGGATCTTGTTATAGCCAATCTAGGCGACTCGAGAGCAGTTTTGGGAATAATTGGTGAAAATGGAATCATGGCTGTTCAGTTAACTACCGATTTAAAGCCTTGTGTACCTAGTAAGTCCTTTTCTTTCCAAGCACATTTCACTTCGACTGGTCAAATGGATTCGTAATGTAATTCTTTATTGTTATGCAGTGGAAGCAGATCGAATCAGGAAGTGTAATGGCCGCGTGCTTGCATTGAAGGATGAATCACACGTTCAACGAGTGTGGTTGCCTCATGAAGACTCTCCGGGCCTAGCCATGTCTCGAGCTTTTGGCGACTTTTTACTCAAAAACCATGGCATTATTGCCATTCCTGAGGTCTCCTATCACCGTATAACCTCAAACGACCAATTCCTTGTTCTTGCAACTGATGGGGTAAGGCTGCATTATTTAAGAACCAAAAAAGGAAGAAGTGAAGTGTTTTTCTTTTGTGTGTGTGTATCTTTATAGAGAAGAAAGAGATAATAGGGTTTGGTTTGGATGAATTTTCAGGTGTGGGATGTGCTTAGCAATAATGAAGTTGTATCAATTATATGGGCAGCAAAGAGTGAAGAAGCAGCAGCAGCTAAAGCAGTAGTGGAAGCAGCCACAGCTGCCTGGAGGCACAAATTCCCTTATGCAAGGAGGGATGATTGCACTGTCATTTGCCTATTCCTGCAAAAGAGGCAGCACCATAACACAATACTACCTCCTATTGATGAATAGACCTGTTAGCCTTTCATCTTTACTTGTTGAGCATTTTAGTAGTATTCACTTTTCATATACAAGTTCCACTATTACTCCTTCCATTCCACAAAAATCGTCCCATTTGAAAAATTTGTAACTATTTGTGTCATGTTTGTAACTATAAGCCCTCTATAGAACCTGCGATGCGAAGCAAGCAAAACAGTTGACAGCCAACAAAACTCTTATGTTACGTTTTGATTGAAGGAATGGAATGATTCATTCTGTGTTCTAGTTGGAATGAATTATTCCACTCTCCCTCCCCCAAAGAATAAAGTTTATAAATTTGAGAAGAATAAGAATGGTTCAATCTATTCTAATCGCAACCAAACACAATTTTTTTCATTTCAGAAATGAGTCATTCTATTCACACCTTCATTACTCCAATTCAAATGTAACATTAAGCTTAGCTCGGTTATTTAGTAAAGGAACTAACGAAGATAGCTTCATTTTTATTATTTTGCCAATATGAAAAACCGACTAGAATTTGAAATACCAGTTTCAAATTTGAACCATTTAAGTGTGCTCGAATGAATTCGATTTTGAATGATACAAACAATATTTCAAAGGAAATCTCTCCGCTCAAAATTCAACAAAAGGGCAAATTCTCATATTTCCTCTTTTGATCCAGTGACAAACTTTTTCTGTTCTTTACTTCTCCTTTCCCCTTTTTTGATTTTGAGAAATATAACTCTTCAACTAAAGATGTGAAAAGGGTTTACACATATACTGCCGCTCCAATAGATATATGTATCTGCATCTGTTCTCAACAAAAATTATGCTGCAGAGGAGACGAGTAACCCAAAAACTAGATGTATAGATATTCTCAAATCCTCCAAAGCCACAGAAATAGGCATCAAATTCAACCTCAACTTGATTCATCTTTCGAATCCCCAACTCCAAGCAGGTCATCATATGCAACCGGAACTCGAATTCTATCATGAACAGAGGAGCGTTTCTGCTCAACAAACGACTGCTGCTCAGGTTGGTTTTGTACATCAGCTATAAGCTGTGAACTACTTGCATTGCTGTCCGCACTCTGATCTGTGGATGCAAGAGAAATGCCTTGAGAAATTGATTTGTTCTGCGTCTGTGGCTGCATAACATTGTGTTGCTTGAATTGCTTCTGCACAATGGTAAAATAACATAATCCAGCATTACAATCAAAATCAAAGAAAATTATGGTTCAGAATGAAATGAACACCAATAGAAATGTTATCCAACATAATGAAAGAGTTCAGCATTTAACTTCCAGTCTTCTACAAATATTGAACTTTACTTCTAAATGCTGTTCTACCATAAGAGTGATGCGTGAAATAAGAAAAATGAAATAGCCAACATAAACGCTACTTGTTTTCCAAGAAGGGAGGAAGTTGATCGCCAACAAGCTGGAAACCTAGGTTTTCTATGTTTCACTAAACATGAATATTATAAGGAAAATACCAGTGCAACTATATAATAGTGCATGTAAGAACTACTACATGGTTAAGGCCAAAGAGTAAAAATGTTGTCCAATCTACCAAACAATGCCCTCCCAGAATCTCAGAAAATATATTGCATCCCCACTATATACCATAATCAATAAGGTAGGATTGGGGCAAGAATCCCAGGTTGAAAACCTACTTAATTTATGTGACAAAAGGGAAAATCTCCTAAAAATTTCAGAAAGGAATTTGAAGTGCTACATGCAGGGGTGGATCTATTCATGGGCAGCATAGGCAGCAGCTGTCTATGCTGGATTTTTTTTATAAATATATAGGGACAGGGACAGATATGTAAGTTAATAAACTCAAGGGAGCAGAATAATGGAAGAGTTAACTTAGAGGGGGAAAAAAAATTCATTCATATTCTAAATACAAGTACAGACTACTTCCACTTTTCATTCTGCTTCTGCTTGTTAGTTGCTTCTGGCTCTTCTACATCTCCATCTCCATCTCCATCTCCGTGGCTCCGCCACTACTTCTACATCTCCATTCTCCGCCACTAGGCTCACTACTTCTTCTACATCTCCACTACAGCACTACCTATTACGCATATCATAGTAATCAGACTAAAAGGTAAATAAATTAGGGTTTTTTTTGTTTGATAATTTAAAATTTGTAGTTTGTTTGAATTTGTTGTTGGTTGAGAACTTGGGGTTAAACCCAATTCAATTTATTTGATGTATTTGTTATATTTTGGACTTTAAGAGGTTATTAATTAGGGCTTTTTTTGTTTGATAGTTTAAAGTTTAAATTGCAATTTTGCAAGGCCAAAAGTGTATTTATGATGACTAGATTGTTTGATTTGTTCCGGTACTAATTTTTTTTAAAGATTACTGGTTTAATTTATGTTTGAATTGGATTGGATTGATTTTAAATATGCATTCGTGTTTGTCTATGTATTACAGTTGGAGTTACTTATCAACATAATTTATTTTTGAAAAAAATAAATAGTTGGAATTCTTTTTGCTTTTTTGAGCTGCGTTTATTTTGAACTGGGAATATTTATGTCCCCAATATTTGTAATTTCTTATTTTTGTTTTCCTCCACTGTAGTATCAGTTAGTAATGGCAAGTGAGTAGGAGTGATCATTCGGTTATAATCGAACCGAATAAGCTATTCGGTTATAACCGAAAACCGAATTAATGCTAATTTTACTATCCGAACTAATAACAGAAATTTCAAAATAACCGAATTACCGAATACCAAATTACCGAATTGTAATTTCGGTAATTCGGGTAAAAACCGAACCTGTGAAATGCTTAGCTGAAATGCCCATTTTATCACTCACTTACAAATACTTAGCTGGATAAAGTAGTTGGAAGAAGGCAAACAAAAGAAATTCGCAAGTTTAAACATGATCTTCAGGAATAATGCTATATAATAATGCCAGTACATAATTGATAATTCAGATGCAAGTCAAAATCGCAACCATAAAAAGCAATACCCATTTTGCCCAAATTAGAGAAGAAATAGGTTATCGATTACAAAATTTACACAAATACTTGATTCAATAGCTTCAAAGATTTTGTACTCGAGAGCAAAGAAATGCAACTAGATGAAAAGGAATAAAGCAATAGAAGTGAAGCCCAAATCAAAATGAACTGGAACGAAAAGGAATCAGATGAAACGCATCTAACCCACAGTGAGACACATCCAAATCAGAGCATAAAAGATAAGCAAAGAAAATCATAACACCCAGATCGGAAAATGCACAGAAAATTATAAGCTCAACCGCGCAGACAAGATCACCGGAACTCAGTTGCCGGTAAGATCATATAAATAACCAGATCTGAAAACCCCTAACCATAAGAACTCCACATTAGATCATAACCCCCAAAGTCTAAAATCAAGATCAGAGCTCCCACTGATCTCAAGGTCGGAGGAAGAGGAAGGACTGGTGGGTCGAACTTCGAAGAGGAGAGGGGAAGAGGCCAGATCGGGCTAGGGCAAAGAAGAAAACAAAACATAGTCATAGAGTACAGTGATAGAGATAGTTATAAATAATATTATAAAATTAATTTTTTTAAGTTCGGTTATTCAGGTATCCGAATAACCTATTTTTTTGAAAAACCGAACCGGACCAATCTAGGTAATAATTGGATATAACCGAAATTATAAAAAAAAAAAAACGAAATAATTCTTAAAATAATAATTCTTCGAGTAATTCGGTTTTATCCGTTTTTTGCTCACTCCTACAAGTGAGAGGTTTAAACAATCAAGAATAAGTAAATTAATGCCTTTTTAATTATATACTACATAGTGCTTAATTTTTCTAAACTAGAGCATATAATGTATTCAAGTATTTATAGTACTAAAACTTTTATATTATATGGAAAAGGAGCTTAAATATATGTTTAGCACATTCATAGTAATCCTTAAATTTAAGAAGAAAAACAAGATTAAAATTTTTGGTAAGAATATTAGGTGATGACAGGTACAAGTTGGGAAAGAGTTAAAAAGGACTGTTGATATAAGTTTCTTAATTAGTGTATAGACTATAGCTACTATAAGTGGTATCCTTATTATGAATAGTATTGAAGGAGGGGACAAATACCATTGACAATGTATTGAACTATTCTCAGTTTTAGTTTAACATCTGTATTAAGGCAACACCTTTACTACATGAAGATAACCTTAGACTAAACTCTCTAATTATTAGTATCATTGTCAAGTGCATTAATCTTTTGAAGCTTCTAAACTCCATGACCATGAGCCTTTAGCATTCCCTCATTTGTAGTTGTTATAATCACTTTACTTCTTTGCATCTAACACTGCATAATTTTTGGTGTTCTAAGTATAAATTTTTTTGTTTCTCTTATTTCAAATAAAGGTTATTTGAAACTTATAAAAAGATACCAAAATTGGTTTATGCTTTAAAATTATTTCATGATTTTGTTTGAATATAGAAAGCAAATTTGATTCGAAGGTTTTGAGCATTTAGGAAATTAACTGTACAAGTAACCGAAGTAAGTTTCTAAATTATATCTAAATGTTTTTTATTTTGAAATTCCTTATTTAGTTTGGATTATGAATATTTGTTTGTATATTATAGAATTCTATTTATGTTGCATAAAATAATTGTTTGTTTGGGGGTTGTATACTTGTATTTTGATTGATTTAGGCATTCATGACATGTCAAAATTCAAACATTCCAAAAATGAATCATCAACATCACAATCCATCCAAGTTAATTAGACTACTCAAGATCTCTCAAATGAAACCCTTATCCAAGAACCGTCTCAAAATATTAGTTCTTAATCCCAAGTTGAATTCAATTTAGAAGAGGAACTTGTTGCGGATCCGGGACTAAGACCATCTATAATGGAATATGATGCTAACAAGAGAGAGTATTCGCCAAGGAAATTTGCTTAAGGGCCCTCATCAACCAATGCTTTTCAAATTCCCTCACTCTTATTTACGGAGAGAAACGTAGATTTATTCGGTACAAAAAGTATGTCAGTTGGTTGGAATATAGTGAAAAGAAAGATGCAATATTTTGCTTATATTGTTATCTATTCAAAAAGCTGATATTGGTGGTCAAGGGAGTGAGAATACATTTGTCGATAAGGGATTTAATAATTGGAGGAAGACGGAATACTTATCCTAACATGTTCACCTAATAGTATTTATAGACAATGCATGTTAGCTTGTCAAGATTTGAGGAACCAAAAGCACCACAAAGATATCAAACTTGCCAATATATTTGACCAAGAAAAAAAATTACAAGCTTCGTTTGCTCTTATCTATTAAGTGTGTTCGGTTGTTTTTAAGTGAGGAGTTGTCTTTCCGTGGCCATGATGAATCAGATGCTTCAAAATGGAGAGGTTTGTTTCTTTCTATTCTAAAGTTTTTATCCGAGAACAATGATAAAGTGAATAAAATTGTGTTGAAAAATAATCTAGGGAACCACAAATTGACAACACCTTCAATCCAAAAAGGCATTTATAGTGCTACTGCATTTTTGACCACAAAAGTTATAATTGCATAGATCGGGGATATTTTTTTTGTATTTCTTAGTTGACAAGGCTTGTGATTCATCAATTAAAGAACAAATGATCGTTGCTTTACGTTATGTGAATAAACATGGGTGCGTTATTGACTGTTTTCTTAGCATTATTCATGTTGCCAATACATGTGCTCGAACACTTAAAGAGGCTATTGAGTCACTTCAACACATGGATTGAGCATGTCACGTGTACGTGGGCAAGGATATGATGGAACTAGTAACATGCGAGGGGAATTCAATGGTCTCAAAAGTTTGATTTTGTCAAAGAATAAGTCTGCTTTTTATGTTCATTGTTTCGCTCATCAGCTTCAATCGACACTTGTAGCAGTTACAACATAAGAAGCTTAAATCATTTTTTGATTATCTTGCAATTTTGACAAATATTGTTGGAGCTTCTTGCAAGTGTAAAGAAGTTCTTCAAGTGAAGCACATTGAAAGAATAATTCAAGGAGTTGTTTCTGGTGAAATCAAGACCGGACGTGGATTGAATCAAGAAGCGACCTTGAAGCGGTCTGGAGACGCGGTGGAGCTCACATTATGACACAATTCTTAATGTTATTAACTTATTTCTGAAACAATTGAAGTGCTTAAGATAGTAGAAGATGATGCATCTGGGGATAAAAGTACAGAAGCATGTACTTTGTTGCACTTCATGCGAGATTTTGAGTATTGTTGCATTTAATGAAAAAAGTTTTGGGAATCACGAATATCTTGTCACAACTCACAAGCATTACAAAAGAAAGACCAAAATCTAGTAAATGCAATAACCTTAGTTACTGTCTAAAGCAACGGTTAAAAGCATGAGAGATTCGGGTTGGGAGAGTTTGTTGGCAGAAACTGGATGGGATAGTCGTTCGAGAAATGGAAGATATCTTTTTGGTTCAAGGGAGATCACGTCGAGGTAAAAAAGTCACGAATCTTCATTACTTTCAGGTTGAGTTACTCTATAGAGTGATAGATAGTCAACTTGATCGATTTGACAATATTAATACAGAGATGCTCTCATGTATGGTGTGCTTGATCCAAATAATTTTTTTTGCCAAGGAATGGTTGATTCAATTTGCAAAGTTTTACCCGTTGGAATTTCAAGATAGAGATCTTTGGGGGATTGATTATGAACTTGAAACTTACATTGTAGATGTGGAAAATAATCCTGAATTTTATAATGTGAAAGGGATTGGTTTTATTTGTTGATGAAATTGGATTTGATATTGTCGGTAGCTACTACCACGATGGAGAGTATATTTTCAGTGATGAATATTATTAAAACCACTCTCCAAAACCAAATGGGCGATAAATGGTTGAGTGATTGTTTGGTTCCTTAAATTAAAAATGATGTATTTGAAACTATTAATAATGAAGCTATCTAAGAACATTTTCAAGCTATGGGGTCTAGAAGGATGGCATTGTAATTTGTAAACATTATTATGATTAGTTAATATTATGATTAGTTCAAGTTTTCTTTATTTCACTTCAACAAAAAAAGTGGTTAAAATCCGCTCATGCAAGGAAAAATTCTTTGATCCGCCCCTAGCTACATGTATGGCTAAAATCATTCAAACCGAGATGCCTTATGGCGAATTAATTATATTAAGCACATAAAGGGATTCTCATCTCCTTTCATTTAATACTTTGAAGTAACATTAGAAATACTTCATCCAAATACACCAAGGAGTATCAGTTATCATGTAACTCTATTAACAAAATAGTGTTGTCAGTCCATTCTACAATGTTCTAAAAGGCGCTAGGCGGGAGACGGGCGGCCGAGGGGGGCCTAGAGCCTAGGGGTCTAGGCGAGACCTAGGCGGGATTTTTTATTTTAAGTCAATTTTAATATTTTATCTTACATTTATCCAAACAAAATAATAATATAAAGCAAAACAATCTATAATAAAGATAATAAAGGCCTTTTCTTAAAGTTCAAACACATCCATATTGCTAATGTTAAAGTTCAAACACAAGCATGCAATTGTTCAAAGTTTAAACATATTTTTAACGTATTAGTTTTATTTATAAACATGATTGCTATTAAATAATAAAATTTTAAATTTTAAGAATTTAATTCAATATTAAAACTTAAGAAACTAAACATAAATTTAAGAATTATAAAATTGAATTTAACTAAATATTACAAATGTATCATCATTTATATAATTTGAAGTTGGTACAAATTTAAAAAATTACAACTATAATAAAATTATCCATTTTGACTTGATATTGTTCACTTCTTATTGTGATTTGATATGCTACAACCTGTATTATGAATATAATAAATCATTAGAAAAATAAATATATTAAGATTTGGTTTGGGTAGTTATAAAAATAAAAAAATCTCTCCGCCTAAAACCCGTCTAATTTCCTGGAGGAATTTTCTTACCGCCTTGGGCCTAAGTGAGGCGCCTGGGAGGCCTAGAGACGCCAAGGGGGGGCCTAGCACCTAGCGCCTAGGCGGGGCCTAGACAGGGATTTTTGAGAACAGTGCCATTCTAATTCCAAGATATCCGATACAACCTTCAAGCACCCATCAGTACATCATTACCCTTATACTACACACAATACAATAGTAGGGAGTCAGTTTCCATCTTTCGAAGATCCACAGCTCCCCACCATTGTGCTCCAGACTATAGCAGGGAGTAAATTTCCATCTTTCGAAGATCGACAACTCCCCAAGTCTAACATAGCTAAACTGTTAAATATTACGTGTATGCATGTGTAGTTTGTGCATATCCAGAGAATGAAATAAAATAGAGATGGCAAAGTTGCCTAGGGGGCTAGGGCATGTGACCAACAGCAAACTTCACTCTATTCACTGGAAAAGGGTATATAACGAACCTCAAACTCATTGCCCTTTTTCATTATCTCCTTGTAGGCATTTGGATCACGTACTTTAAGGATGCCCCATAATATGCCACCACCTGTTCGATAGCGTCTTCCATCAGCAGTCTTCTGACCTCCACAAGCCTGAATTGCTTCCACCTAAAACGTTTACAGCACATTACAACATTTGACATAATAATGTAACTCAGATAAGGGGAAATAAGGTTAAGAACAAAGTTAATAATGAAGTAGAAACAACCCATCCAAGAACTAGTATGCATACTACCACAATCCACATTATATGTGAACTCTAAATGCATAATTCAGAAGTGAGCCCTAATTCTCAATCTCAAAGATGAAAATCTTAATTGTTCAAAACATAAAACCCCAACAAAAATAGGTCATTCTAGTGGAGAAACACCGGTAATTTTGTTCTAGTTTATTCCAATATTAACCACGTCATAAGATTTGGGTTGAAGGTTCATAACACATACTAATCTCAGGAATCCACCATGCATAGCGCAAAATACTAAATTGTTTAACAGTTTTACTTCCATACTAGTGGAGACTGCATGTCAAAGGAAATTGGAATTCTTCATATATTATGATTGATTAATTATGTAACTAAAATTAGGATAAATTAGATCTCTTTGCTGTAGTTTTAGATTGAGTGGGGTTATTAGGTGTCTAGATTAGTTTAGTATTTTTTGTAGTTACCTTTCTAATCTAAGTTATTTAGGTAAGTACAGTTAACTCCTTAATAGGATAACATGGTCCCCAAGTCTTAGGTTTTCTATTGTAATACCATGAATTGAATACAGTTCAATTATTTGATAAAGTTTTGTGCTTTCGGCTTTGTGTTAACGTGGATGCCTGCAGGGGTGAAACAGACTTTCTTTTCAAACATAATCGATTATTCTTCGCCTTTTTCTTTATCAAATCCATCGCAAGAGTTCCTCATTGCATCAGTAGTAAAATAACAATTTCACTTTTTCACTCCAATAATATAGTGATGCAACTCGGAAGACAATAAGAAAAATACACACACACCACTTGTGGGACCACTATCTACTAGCTAACAAGGATGACAAGTTTTCCTTCTTCTCCTAGAAGTACCAAGTCGTTATTGACAAATTATCAATAACTCCAATCTCGCCAAAGTGTCAACCTCAAGATTGCGATAAGCAGTAAAGAAGATAACATGATGAACAACAAGCAGAAGACTGAAGGAAAAGGCCAAGAGGGGGGAGAATCAACCACAACAAGCCAATACAAGTCAACAAGAAACTAGGTATACAGAAGAGAAGACTTCTATAGATAGTTTCATGCAAACATATACAGTCATTTGTAAATGTCTCAATGAGAATCATATTCCATTTGTTAAACACAGCTTTCTCACAAAGAGGATTCCAATTCAGTACTAGATTTTCACCTTTTCTTAGGTTTCAATTTCAATAATTAAATTCGAAAGGCTTAAGTATTTGTCTTGAAGACTTGATAAGTTATATAGAGTTTTATTTGTTTAGATACCAGATTGACGAAATTCGTTTTTTTCTAGGGTGTCTATTTTGACATATTCTTTTAGAATTATGAATGTGTTTCTATGTTCATACCAAGATAGGAAACTGCAAAAGATACGCCAAACCATTTGATCAATCTACACCAAAAAGTAATAATGAAGTGGTTCAGCCAGGAGATATCTTGATTCAAGGACTGGAAGCAATGAAATGACTTCTGCAAGTGATATCTGCGAGTGTAGGGAAACAACATTGAGTATCAGAAACTAAGAAAGGCAGCAGTTTGTTAAACAGATTGAACAAGAATGGCCAGCCCTAGGCTGTTCCAAAATCATTACAACCCCATCTTCTCACCTTGTATCGCAGAACCAAGTAAAAGTTTCTTGCCTTTATCAATAACCAACAGGGTAGATAGTTGCTAAACTTTCAAATTTAAGGGAAATTTAAAGTAGTGGCAGATGGATCAGTGAAAAAGATAGTCGTCAAGCATATTCACTTAGTAGCTATAACCAATTCTACAGAACAAGTCACCAAGTTAGGAAATGGATCGATTACTGAGACAGCAGTTTCTCAATATTGTCTTAAAATTTTACAAGCAAAGTTCTTGCCAATGCTTGGAAAATATGTTGCACTCCTAAAACTTATGAGGGTCAAGGCACTGTACTTCCACACTAACGTAAAGAATGGGTGAACTATACCTCTTTGACAAGATCACTGAAAGCAGACATACCCAGACAACCCACAGCAGTCCATACCAGATAAGACTTTCTCTCTTTCAAGCGCCTACAAACATCGACAACAAATCTGCAAAGAACAACTAAAAACAATTAGATGTCAATGATGACTTCTATCTCTTCAAAAGAAAAAAACAAAGGAGTGGTAGAAACTGGGTATAATGGTCTATTCAACAGCAACGTTGACTAATATTTGTACAGATGAATGGCATAGTTCTGACGGTGACCACGCTACAAATGCATAAAAATAAAAATAACATTTTACTGTCTTGAAATTTTATACTTTGAATACCATATCATCATAGCTTATCCAAATGTAGCATTAGATTGAAATGAAGTGTTTACTGGAAACATATTATGTGCGAAATTATGGTGTCGAATACCAAAATCCTCTCAGGACATACCAAAGAGACATTGTAAGCCATCCCCTCTAAGGTAAATTGCACTGAAATGACAGGTATTAGAGAAAAAAACTGCAAATAAAGCACAGTGATTCTACATTTCTTTCATGTGCTACAGGTCTCTAACAGGATTCATGGCAGTGAAAAGCAAAAATTGAACTCATCAGCTAAAGCAAGTAAGATGTTTTGTAACGATGGGAACCTGTTAACGTCTGTGATATTAGACCCTGAATTTCCTTTCTTTCTCTTATTCTTCTTCTTATTCCTCTGCCTTCGACTCTTATCTTTAGATTCTTGAGTTGTTAAATTTACATCCACACCACTGTTTTGTCTCACTTCAGTCTTCAAACTCTGCTCAACCAACTCCCCTTCTTCTGCATCATGCATCTCAACATCCTCGACACCCTCTAAGTTCTCCTCATCAAAAATGGAATCAAATATGCTATCACCTCCCTCCATTAAATCAGCACAACTGCAAAGTCACAAATGCATCAACCATCCTCAACATTACAACTTTGCAAAAAACAAATAAATGTACAGATTAAAGACAAAATAACATAAATCAATGAGGGTCTTGGAAAAGGGGAATTAGAAACAATAATATAGTTGTAAGAACCTTTTTCAAGAAAACTTTTTCAGAATCAAACCACGGAAATTCTCATAGATATGCCTAGGTTCTCACAATAAAATGTTTCAAATATATCAAATATTATTTTTCCTGTTAAATCTACAATAAATTTAACCATAAAAATAATCACGCATAATGCTTAACAATCGACACTCCCTGAAACATACCAAACCCTATTTTCCATTAATGGCATCGAAACGCTAACATGTACAGTTACAGCAGTGTAAAGAGAGATTAGGGTTTATGCGGAAATCCGAACCTGAAGGCAGAAAGTACCAGTGGAGTGTTATGTCGTAAGCCTCCTGTAAGCTCGAATTATGGCGGATGATAAATTATGTGCAAATCTCAGCCTGCCAGGCCCAATTCGGAACAGCCCAAAATTAGAAACAAGCCGTTTTATATCCGTTAGCCCTCAAGGCCCAGGGTTATAAATCTAAAAGTCTAAATTATGTATTTTACCTTCTTAACAACTATGAATAATTAGTTTTAAATATTTTGTGGAAAAAAAATAATAGTTTTAGTCTTTAATATTTTCATGGCTTGTTTGGGCTTCTTCAGCTGTTAAAATATATTGCAAATATTTACGTCAGATTTTTTGATTGTTAATTAAGTGGATAATACAAGTATTAGTAGTAATTTTTATTTAGAGAGATGTATAATAAGTGGACCCTACTATAATTCATTAATCTCGTGTATTGATAAGTTTCGCAATTATAATTGGACGTAAATTTATCGCAATACAGAACTCTAAAATATTTATCCGTTTTGTTTATACTTCTTTCGTTTCTTAATATAAGTCGTTTTAGATTTGTACACAAGTATTAAGGAAATGATTGTATAGTATTAAATATAATATCATTTGTCTATATTGCCCTTGTATTGGAAAAGGAAAGTGTTATTTATTAGGCAAAAAATAATGAAAGAACCAAAATTATATTTATTACTTTAGGTAATATTGAAAATTAAACAATTAATGCTTACTTGAAATTCTTAAACGATTTATATTAAAAAACAAAACCAATTCTCTAAAACGAACTATATTAGAAAAGAGAGGGAGTATATTTTTATGTTGTCTTCTCCATTTCATTCATGTGCTTGTAGTATGGCTCAGTTGAATCTAGCCCATAACTTGCTCTCTAATTAGTTGCTATTATTTGTTTTTTGGAAAATTGGAAAAACAAATATAAGAAATATATTGATTTTCTACTTTATATTCTTTGCAATTTATGCTCGAATAATATTTTCCAAATTTTGGGTGCAAAAATTGGAAAATTAGCTAACATCGTTTTATAGATCAATGCACATTTATTTTAAGTTTTCAAAATATATCTTTTTTTTAGAAGAAAATAATAAGTTACTTTTTCAAAAAAATGAGCTTTGAACTCCTATAAAAATTAAAATTAGTTTTACTACTATTTTAAGCTATTAATGTTAAAACATTAAATTGCTTTTTCTCTCAAAGTATTTTATTATTATTATTATTATTATTATTATTAAATAAAGAAAATGTTTGCCTCTTTTCAAGTATCTTGGTTCATTATTCAACTTCTTCTTAACAAGCAAACAAATTAACATTTATTTATTAATAATTTGATTTTGACCCCCTACAATTCTGTAATCAACCAAACGTGTCCTAACTGAATTCCTGATTAATTTAATTCAAATCATTAAAGTAACAAATAAAATAAAGATGTTGTTGAATGAGAGAAACCAATTATTGTTGTATGACCAAGAGCATTTGGCTACTCTAGTTCTGTTACCAAATAAGAGGTCCTAGGTTCAAATTCCTCAATTCCAAATGAATATCCGATTATAATCAAATTAAATTATTTATTCAATTATAATTGAATATCGAATTATATACAATTTTACTATCTAAACAAATATCTTAAATATGTATTAACTGAATAATCGAAATCTGAATAATCGAATTAAACTATTCGGTTAATAACCGAGATATGAACTTAATTTTACAAAATAAAAATTTTCATTTCAAATTTCACACTAAAGTTTTCAAACAATATTTAATCACAATCAACAACTGTAATTCATAAACTAATTTAATAATTTTAAATTAACAATACATAAGTGCATTATCCATATGACAAAGTCTATCAAATTCTAATTAAAAATGGTATTTTATTTTTTTAAAGTTTCTAATTTAGTCAATCGGTTACCCGAATAGTCTAATTTATATATCCAAAATTGAAATGCCAAAATATAAAATGGTTATAACCGAATATTTCTGAATAACCGGAATAATTTGGTTAAAAAATACAACTTGGTTCGGTTATTCGATTTTATCCATTTTTTGCTCAACCCTAACTAGGGGTGAGTATTAAGACTGAGCAAAGAACCAAATTAAAATCGAAACCGCACCAAAAAACAGCACCAATTAAAACCGCACCAACGATTCCGGTGTATGTGATGGTTTTAAGTAATAAAATTTACGGTTTCGATTTGGTTACTAGCCAAAACCGCACACATAAAATTGAAACCAAACCATGAAAATTAATTAATTATACAATCCTATTATTAGAGAAATGTTTCAATTAATCTTGTGTAGTAAACCTCATATGAAAATTAACCTACTAGCTCTAAATTTGGATGGTATCAATCTACATGGTCCCATCACCATATAAATCTCATACAATTATCCCTTAATTGTATAAAATTATTGGACTAAACACTGCTTGAGCATATATACTTCATTATATATATATATATATATATATATATATATAATTATTTGGATTCAATATCTTTTATGTTTAAAAGAATTGACGTTATTGAAATTAGACAAATTATGAGGCAACTCTCTTGAGTTATCAGTGTGCTTCTAAAACTCGGTGTTGGATGAAATAGCACTGAATATTTTTTCTTGCTGCTTGTTTTTCCTTTTTGGATGTATAGAACGAGGGATAAAAACTTTGGTGCCTTTGCTTTGATCTTTTTTATATTTTTAATATTATGTGATGCTAAATTGTTAATTTAAATTGCATAAAATTTTGTTGTTTCAATTGGTTTTGGAACCGAAACCTCACCAAATGAAACCGCACCGCACAATTATAAGCGGTTTCATGTGCGGTTTTGAATTTGTCAAACCGCACCTAAGCGGTTTTCAAACCGCACGTGAAACGCTTAGGCGCGATTTGACAAATCCAAAATTGCATATGAAACTGCTTATGATGGTGCGGTGCGGTTTCGGTTCCAAAACCAATTTAAGTAATCTACTTTTAAAAGTATAATTATTTACTCAAAAATTAAATGATTAATCATAATAGAAATATTTGAAGAGGTTATAAACAAGAAAAGTATGGAATAAAAAAAATTGGATACTTAAATGAATAATGGGTTATTTAATTTGTTTATCATTATTCATCGAGAAAATAAATTAAAAAAATGCATTAAAAGACTGATCCATAGTTTATAATACAAAATTAATTCAACTTAACAGTTTTATAATTTTTTTCCAATTTTTAAAATTTTTCTTATGTGTTATAAATGGCAAAAAAAATTTCCAAATGTGTGTGTGAAGAAGTAATATATGTAAGACCCCGAATTTTATGAAATAAAAGTATTTAATTTTCTTAGAATTATTATTTTATTTAGTCAATGGTTAAATTGATAAAAAGTTAAAGTTAAGGGTGATATGTGAAAATTTTACAAAGTAAGCTAGTTGATATAAAATATTCGTTGTGTCGGGGAATATTCGTTTGGTCGGGAAATTTTCGTACGACGACATAATCATTGGTGGACCCCACAACGGAATAATTGTCGGATATAGAAAGCGACTAAATAACCTTTTAAGAAAAATAATGGCAAAACTTTTATTGTTAAACTATTGAAACATTCGATGATAAAAGAACAGTAATACGCGTTGTTGCACAGTAGCACACGGTATTGCACAGTATCTCCGATTATTGATGCTTACGTAAGAAGTCGCTCAGTTTTATTCAATTATTGCAACAGTAGTTGTTGCATAGTATCTCATATTATTGATTTAATTATTGTCACAGTATCATCTGCACAATATTTTATATTATTAAAATCAATAATTGAGATGACACATTTATTCATATTATTATTTGCATTATTGATAATGTCTAAGAAATTTCTGTCGAGGAAAGGGGTTAGTGTGACGCCCACAAAATAGGTATACATCACCCATCTTGAGTCGTCAAATACATGGTACAAAATACAAATAAAAACATAATTATACAACTGTCGTGTAAAATATGATAAAACATATGCTATGAGTTTTAATACAAATATTGTCATCTAGACAATATTCACACTCAATGAAGTCTTCATTACATTTATTATCACACTATTTAACAGAATAGTGAGGACTACTAATGTTATCATCTGGACCATCACTCCGTTCCCCGACTCGTCCCATCTATATTCTCATTTCCTAAAGAGAACAATGAAAGAGAAAGGGTGAGCTCAACTAGCCCAAGAAGAAATATTATGACTAAGATAATGCGTAATAAATTATCGTTAGCTTTCAACAAAGAAAGTTAAACCGATACAATATAACAAACATCAAGTTTAATCTGCGAATAAACAAGCAATCCATTAGAAGAGTCAAGTAGAGAATAAAATCTACTATCTTTTATGATTTAAAAGGTTTTTCATCACTTTTATCGTTGAGACTCATCTTATTAAATAAACCACGTCATCCTTGCACCATGGCCAAGGATATTCATTAGTATCACGACCACAAATTATCCATGCACTACGGGCCAAGGATATTCGTGTTTTCATCAATGGTCATGATCATGCCAACAACCATCCATCAATGCACTACGCCAATGAGGACTTTTACCACATCATTTGTATCATTACTACCATGACTATACCGAATAATCCTCGATCATAATCATACCAAGTCCATCTACGCACTACGTGCCCACGAGATGACTTTCAATATAATATAAATATGAGGATGATGACAATGACATAATAATTCAATAAAACAAGTTCAAGAATTAAATTTTAAAGATTTATAAGTTAATTTATCCTAAACTCAAAAACGTCTAAATTGTCAACATGATACTGCTTTGTGGAGTAAAATTCAAGAATGCTCAAAAGAATATTTCCATGAAAAGATACTGGATGAAGCGCAAATATCTAGGATATTCTACTAATTTTATGGAGTATAGAAGCCAAAACTTTAACCAACTGAGTATAATAGAATATATGAACCTGCAAATGGATTTTCGCCGCCACGCAGAATCCACGTGATGATCATTTCCATAATTTAATAAGAAATGAATACAAAGGATCATTCACCATGCATGTGGTAATCCACATGTATGCTTATTCCAATGGACTAATAAAAAATAGAATAACAAAAGAATTCACCATAAATGCGATAGATCGCATGCATGGTGTTATTCCCAATGAATAATAAAGAATGGAACCAGTCATGCGAAATCCACATGCGCGATAAGATATTCCAAATGTAATAATAAAGAATGGAATAACAACAGAATTCACTGTGCATGCGATAGATCGCATATACAAAAGTTATTCCAATAAAATAATAAATAATGGAACCAAAATCATGAAAATGGATATTCCAACAGTAATAATAAAGAATGGAATAATGTAAGAATTTCACCATGTATGCGGTACTTTGCATAGACATGTGTTATTCTAATGAATAATAATTAAGAGAACTGTGTCATGCGTATTACGCATGCGCATGTGATATTCAATAGAATAATAAAGAATGGAATAATGTAAGAATTTCACCATGCATGATGATAGATGTAGACATAAAGTTATTCCTAACAGAATAATAAGGAATAGAATAACAATAGCTCTCTTCAAGAAAATGAAAGAAATAATACCCCTTATCTTAGAATAAAGCTGAATACTGGAATAGAGAGGTAGCAGACTTCTCTTTTTCTTTCTCTCTATAATTTCTCTCTATAATAATTGTTCTATAGCTTTAGTGAATTGGTGAGAAATGAAGGAAGAATGAGCTTCTATTTATAGAAAAATATAGTTTCGATAATTGCATGTTTTGGGGCTCGAATTATTCCAGTACAATACCTTTAACTTTTCTTTCATTTTTAATTTAGTCCTGCAAGTATTATAAAACTTGCACCACCTCCCCTAATAGTAAATAATGTGAATCAATAGTTCAATCATGTGAATCAATAGTTATAATCATGTGAAAATACGAATTACAATATAATACCTCCATCTATACCTCCATTTTTAACTTAGTCATGCAAGTATTATCAATCTTGCTTCAACTCCCCTAATAGTAAATGAATGTGAATCAATAGTACACACATATGAACAAATAGTTATAATTATGTGAATTAATAGCAATTACTTGCTCATTTATTCGATTAATTATCCGATTGGTCAATATAACCTCTAGACATCAATTATTATCGAAATAAATGTCGATTTCCACTAACACTAACAATCCCAACACAATGGAAATATTTTTCTCAAATATTTTATTTTTAAAATTTTGAAATTTGACTTTTTCCAAAAAAGTCAATTGTTGACTTTTTTGACAAAAAAGTCAACCCCAGCAAATTTTGTGTTTATAGTCTATTTATACTAATTTCATCGTTCCGGACTCAAATATCACGTCCGCGTCTCCAAATTCAACTCCGAACTCAACTTCAATTTTAATAACATTCATCATTAATATTATAACTCACAATATTTAATAATCGTGTCGCTCCCGTGAAAGAGGGCTTTCCAATAAGGATTTCTCCTTATCAGCGCAATTAGGTGACCAAACCTCTCCTCGATGTAACTTCTAGACATTATAAATATTGCAATTTAATAATATGAATAACTTTGTCGCCTCAATTATTGATTTAATAATATAACATATTATACGTATGATAATCGTGACAATAATCGAATCAATAATACGAGAAATATGATGCATCATTTCATCGTAGCAATAATTGAGTATAACTGAAAGTGACTTCTTACGTAAAGATCAATAATCAATACTGCGTGTGCTACTATGCAACCACGCCAGATATCACTGCATTTCTTTTACTACCGGGTAGTTCAACAGCTTTTAACAAAGAACACTTTTTCACCAAGTTATTTTATATAAAAGATAATTACGCTGCTTTTCTTACTACTTACAATACTTCCATTAGGGGTCCACTAATAATTGTGTCGTCGTACGGATATTCCTCGATAAAAAGAATATTCCTCGACCAAACGAATATTTTATATCAACTTGCTTACTTTGCTAAAAATTTCACATATCACCCTTAAATTTAACCCTTTATCAATTTAACCATTTACGAAATAAAATAATAATTATAAGAAAATTGAATACTTTCATTTCATAAAATTTGGGGTCTTACAATCTCCCCTCCTTATAAAATTTCGCCCTCGAAATTTACGTACGTACCTGGTATGATGAAGATACCTTGACTTCATTTCAGATTTTAACTCTTGAGGTATAACCTTTAAGTGTTGAATATGATCCTTTTTATCTAAGATTTTAACACGTATCTCCTCATACGTTAAATCTTTTGCTATCTTGTCTAGTTCTAATTTAATAACGTGGTTCAGGTCATCCACATATTTACGTAACATCGATACGTAAAAAAAAAGTTATGAACACGCGACATACTTGGCTGTAAAACGAGTCTATAAGCCACAGTTCCTACTCGATCGAGGATTTCAAATAGACTAATAAAATCAAGGGTTGAGATTTCCTCTATTCATCGACTCTTGCTTTTAGAATAACGCCTTCTTGAACCTTCTTCTTTATATTCATCGACCTTCAGTGTCAGTAGTTTGAAATGGCTTTTAACTTTATCGATTAAAGTCGATTCTACTCGTATATTCGTTATCTTCACGTGGGTCCCTAGAGTCTTTAATTTTATCTTCATCATTTGTAAACTATATGAAATGGGTTTTTGTGTTAACAATGTCGCACTCGTAAACGCATACGATCTTCTACTCCATGCATCAGCTACCAGGTTCGCTTTTTCCACGATAATATTGAATAGTATGGTTATAATCTTTAACAGCTCGAGCCAACATCTTTGGCGCATTACACATTCGTTTTGGTTGCAAAAATATTTAAGGGTCGAAGAAATGGGTTTTGTATTGGGGTCAGTACAAAATTCGATTTCACACTCTGGGTAAGCTAGGAAGTTCTTCGAGAATACGTCAGGAAATTTATTAACGATAGAAATATCATTTAAAAACTGTGACTCTCATCCAAGACTTGGATAGCACATCACATTGATACCTATCAACTTGCCATCGCTATTCACAATGTCCCTACGGATAGTCGCTTCCGGTGCCTTCCACACAAGAAGTCACCAAATGAAAGGCTCAAACTCTCTCTTTACTTATGGCTTGATATGACAATGATTAACTTTAGTGGTTTGGTTGCTTGAATTCAGATAACAAAGTTGGTTAGGAATATGAAAGCTAACAACCTTACGAAAAGCATGAAGAGTAGTTAACCAATCGATTCCAAAAATCACATCAAAGGCAAGTATTTTCAAAGAGATAAGATCGACAGGTAATGTGAAAGTGTCGATTTGAATCAACAAGATTAATAAACAGTGGAGGTTACGAAGGTTTCTACTAACGAAGTTTTAACTAATAAGTTAAAGTCTAACTTCTCTGTGGTCAATTTAAACATTGAGCGCAAGCAAGAAAGATAAAAGAATGGGTAGAACCGGTATCTAATAAGGTATAGTGTAAGACCCCAACTTATTATTAATGAAATTGAATTTCCTCTATTTATTATTTTGAAATAGTAAGGGTTGATTTGATTAATGTGGTTAGTTATGAGTAAAATGCGCAAATATCTTAAATAAGCAAGTGGTTATAAAATATTCATTGTTGTTTGGAGAATATTCGTTTGGTCGTGGAATATTCTTACTTCGTCGGGAATATTCGTGCATTTACTGACAAGCAAATTATGGGGCCCCATAACTAAAAGTGATTGGATGAAGAAAACAGCACAAGTATAAGTTGTTTATAAATAATCAGGCAGTAGTTATTTACTCAAGTATATCTTGTTGAAATACTCTGGTGGTTAAAACACAAGAAAGCACACCAGATTGCACCAATTATTAATTCTTACGTAAAGAAGACACTACTACAATAATTATTACAAAGAATTCTTCGCTCAATATTTTATTTTATTAATTCAATAATTGCTACATTGATATTTTATATTATTGTTGTTTCAATAATTGTCACTACACAGTGTTTTCTATTATCGGAGCAATAATTCATATTATTTGAATAATATTATTAGATAGAATTATTGGCAATGTCTAGAAAGTTCTCATCTAAGGAGAGGTTTGTCACCTAATTGCGCCAAGAAAGAGAAATCCTTATTGGAAAGCCCTCTTTCCTGGCAGAACTACTCGGTTGCAGATGATTGTGATTCTGTAATATTATTTGTGAATAATTAATTATTAATTTATATGATAAGAAAAATATTCATTTTATGTGGATATAGATGGAAAAAATTTAAAGTGACAATTGTTGAAAAATTGATATTTTATCTTTTCTGATAAAATAATTTATTTAAATATATTATTATATTATAATAATATAATAATGGTGATATCTTTACAATGAATGTGAAATATATGAATATATGATGAGGAAGAGTATTTTTGTTACTAAAAATATTTAAAACATGTTTTTCATGTTTGTGGACCCCATTTCTTAACTGATATTTGATTATAGCCTGTAAAATCATTCGTATGTGAATTTCAGTCAATTTCTGTTTGGAATTTGGAATAACTTAAACTTACAAAATTGTAGGAAATAGAATTTTCTATGGAAAAGACATAAGGTTCGAATTTTTCTGAAAAAGGGCTATTTATTATGAATTATTGAAGTTCCAAAGTTCTAGAATAATTGATTTTTGAAGTTTTAATTATTTTTTTTAAGAAAAACGTTTTTGGTGAGTGTCCCACATGTGATATAAAATATGTTGAATCTTTGAATTCAATTGGTAAAAGTATGTAAGAAATTTGTATATATATATATATTAATATTTTATTAAATTTTCTACTTTGGTGTTCTAAGCATTTTCCTATAAATAGGGTGCTTAGGTTAGAATTGAAAATCACACCAGAAACTGAAGTTTTCTCTCTATATTATCGAGCGTATTCTTGAAAGTATTTCGATACTTTGAGTGTTCTTTATCTGGTCTGAAGTTCCTTCAACGTTATATCTCGATATTCCAAATATAAAAGACTATTCTTTTTAGAGGTAAAGGATGTTATTTTTTAAAATGATATTATTTCTTCTAATATCATTATCTTAGAGTATTGATAAGATTTTTCTTGTGAAATTCTTGTCTTTTAGTGTCGGGGTTACTATTTACGTATACGGCACTATTCACGAATACAGCACTATTCACAGAAAAAATTAAATTTTTGATTTTTGTCCAAGATATCTATTATGGATACTAGCTTTGATTGTATCCATGTTTTGATCATTCTTGAATTTTACTTCACTATGATTATTTATAAAGTATTCTTGAGCTCAGATTGTTTAAAGTACGAATCCTTAATATTTGTTCTTTTGTTTCACGGGATTGGTTTTCTTTAAAATATTTTTTATCATCCTCAGTCCTAAATGATAATATTACTAAATATCTTTGGCCTGTAGTGAAAAGATTAATAATTTTCTTATGAATATCTTTGGCCCGTAGTGCAAAGATGAACAGGTATTGAGATGAACATGACTAACTGATGAATATCTTTGGCCTGTAGAGCAAAGATGAATATTTGATTCAAGATGAATATTGATTGATGTTATAGGGATAAAATATTGATAATAGACTTTTAATTCATAGATTATAGTAGATTTCATTCTCTACGTAACTCATCTATGAATTATTATTTCCGCTGCAAATAATGATCTAAAACTTGCTGTCTATTGTATTTTATCAGATTTTTCCTGGTTGAAGACTAACGATAATTTGTTCTATATTATCTTAGTCATAATATTCTTTACTGGTCTAGTTTAGCTCACCATTTTCCTTTTTGTTCCATTTTTCTTTTACGGAGGTGAGAATGTAGCCAGCACTAGTCGGGGTGTGGAATGATAGATGGTTCTAAAAGTTGTTTAGTAGTCCTCACTATTTTGTAAAATAGTGTATCAATAATTATAATGAGGACTTATTTGAGTGTTGATATTGTCTAGAAGACAATATTTGTATTTAAACTCACAGTTTATGTGTTGTCATATTTTGCACGATAATTGTATTAATAAAGTTGTAGTTGTTTCTGTACCATGTATTTGGTGACTCAGAATGGGTGTTGTATATCTATTTTGGGGGCGTCACATATAGACTTCGATATAATTTATAATTAACTAACCTGTGCTATCTTCGTTTGGGTTACTCACTTTTTGACTAGTCACGAAAAATGCTCTTCCCGAAACCACCAACTTTGTTTTTATCGTATCCGCCTTTGGTGCCACCGTCCCAACTGGACTTGACTTTAGTGCACGACAAAATCGGGCTAGGTGAACTTCTCTTCCACAATTGTAACACATTTTGAATTGCTAGCGTCTGATTTGGTGATATGTCTCTCCCTCGATGATTTGTTGCGTATGATAGGTGGTCGCTTCTCCTTCCTTAACAACTTTAATCTTTCGACGCCTTTCCATCATTGTTGAATCTCCTCTTCTTGAAATGTCCATTCTTATTATTTTGGCCATGATTACCACCAAAGTGGTTACTTTCTGGCATGTTGATTCCCTCTACGCTTATTGTCACTGCTTCGATGACTGCTATCACTGGTATTATCATTTTGCCGGGTGCTCTCTTTTGGTTGGGTTAACGTATTATCACGCTCCAATAACTGAGCCCTATTAACAACATCTGAATACAAACACAGTTTATGAGAGATAAGATATTGACGTATCTCGGGTTTCAAACCTCTTAGAAATATTCGCGTCATTCTCTCCTCATTATCAACCAAATGGGACGCAAACTGGGACAACTCGGCAAAATTAGCTTCGCATCGTCACTGTGACATGTCATTTTTTTGCTCCAGCTTTAATGAACTCTACCTCTTTCATGTGACGAATACTTTCGGAAAGTACTTATCGTTGAATGGGTTCTTGAACTTCTCCCAAGACATCTTCAAGTCGGCGGAGTTGAGTACGCTTTATAGATTCCCACCAAAGAATCGCCTGCCGCCTCAGTAATTGAAGGTGGCAAGGGAACCTTTTGCTCCTGAGCATCCCAAGACCTCAAATATCTTGTTGATCTGCTTTTATCCACGCCTCCGCTTTTAAGTGGTTTTTGCTTCTCAAAAACTCCTGTGGTCCCAAATTTTTAAAACTGCTTTTAGCGTTGATCATCAGAGAGTTGCAAGTGTTTCCACCTATATTTTGGATAGGAGCCGCCTCACTTTGATGTTGCATGAATTACATAAAGTCTCCGAACATTCCATCGTTCATCATTTTAGTCAAGGTTGTCGTTTGCATGAGGATTGTCGCCTCGATGCACATTATCCCGATTATTGATCTGTGGAGACTCAACGGTCTCCTGTGCTCCATTGCTATTTTTAACATTCTCGGATGTCATTTTCGAATACTGCCACAAAACAAGGGTTAATTAATATATCACATATTATCCCTATACTCTGACCGACCAATTAAATACCAAATAAACTTAGGTAGGTTATACTAGCGAAGAAATTCCCCGTCTCTCCCCTCCTAGTTCTTGTCTCACATCTCAGCCAGGGATCATATCCCTAAGCTTTGATACTAACTGTGACGCCCCCAAAATAGGTATACATCACCCATCTTGAGTCGTCAAATACGTGGTACAAAATACAAATAAAAACTTAATTATACAACTGTCGTGTTAAATACGATAAAACATATGCTATGAGTTTTAATACAAATATTGTCATCTAGACAATATCCACACTCAATGAAGTCCTCATTACATTTATTATCACACTATTTAACAGAATAGTGAGGACTACTAATGCTATCATCTAGATCGTCACTCCGTTCCTCGACTCGTCCCAGCTATATTCTCATTTCCTGAAGAGAACAGTGAAAGAAAGGGTGAGCTCAACTAGCCCAGTAAGAAATATTATAACTAAGATAATACATAAAAATTATCGTTAGCCTTCAACAGTGTTAAACTGATACAATATAACAAACATCAAGTTTAACTGCAGCGGAACAAATAATCCATTAGAAGAGTCAAGTAGAGAATAAAATCTACTATCTTCTATGATTTAAAAGGTTTTTCATCACTTTTATCACTGAGACTATCTCCTTTAGATAAAAAGTCCATCGTTAATATTTCATTCCTGTAATACTCAACAACAATTCTTTGTTATACCCAAGATAAAAAAACTATCATCACCTGTCTTCACCTAAATCACCAAAGATTTTATAGTTAAATCCACAATTCATACTTATAATCATGTAAATCAACAGTTTCTCCCTGCCACAAAGGCTTAATAGAATGTTTACTCAATATCCTTACCCCAAAGGCTAAAGATATTCAAATGTAATAACAATGATCATACCAATCAGTTGTCTACCTTTGCACTATGGGCCAAAGATATTCAACTATAAAACCAATGGTCATGATCATACCAATCAATTGTCTCGTTAAAGGCACTACGATTGAAGACATTCAACTGTTAACTAATGGTCATGATCCCGCTTAATCACATCATCGAATTATCCATACCTTCTACGGGCTAAGGATATTCGTTATTATCACCAAGTGGTTATGATCATGTCATACACCGCCCATCTTTACACGTAAGCCAAAGATATACAACTATAAAACCAATAATCAACAATCCATCTTTTCACGTGAGCGAAAGATATACAAATCAGAAAACCAATAATCAACAAATCCATCTACGCACGTAAGCCAAAAATATACAATCAGAAACCAATAATCAACAAAATTCATCTACGCACGTAAGCGAAAGATGACTTTTATCACAATATAAGCTTGAGGATGATGACAATGATATAAGCATTAATCAAAGCGAAATCAAGGATAAATATTAAAGGCTTTAAATTTATCCATAGTTTAAAAAATATCCAAATTGTCAACATGATCTTCGCTTTGTGGAGTAAAATTCAAGAATAATATTTATGTACCAAAAATAATTTGAATGTAAAAGAAATATATTTTTTGGGTAAATAGTACTTCAGTAAATAAGAACTCATGAATAAGAACTCATGAATAGTAAATCGTAAATAAGACTCGTGATCGTACATAGTACCATATACATAAATAATGTCATATACGCAAATAGTGCCATATACATAAATAATTCGTATATTATCGTGAATAAAGGTCGATATATGAATAAGAACTCCCCACACAAAAAAAGATAAAGTTTCACAATAAAATTCATATTAATTGTAAGACCCCAACTTATTATTAATGAAATTTAATTTTCTCTATTTATTATTTTGAAATAGTAAGGGTTGATTTGATTAATGTGGATAGTTATGGGTAAAATACGCAAATATTTCAAAATAAGCAGTGGTTATAAAATATTCATTGTTGCTTGGGAATATTCGTTTGGTCGTAGAATATTCTTTATTGTCTTGGGGAATATTCGCAATGCACCATAGCTTTTTTTGTGGGCCCCATAACGAAAAAGCGATCGGATGAAGAAAACGACAAATATAAGTTGTTTAAAAATAACTACAGTAGTTATTATCAAGTTAATCTTTGTTAAAATACTCGCGGTTAAAAACACAAGAAGACACCTGATTGCACCAATTATTGATTCTTACGTAAGCATAAGGCACTACTCAATAATGGTTACAGAATTACCGCTCAAAGATTTTATTTTATTGATTTAATAATTGTCAAGCGTTGATATTTTATATTGTTGTTGTTTCAATAATTGTCATTACACAAGATTTTTCATTATCGAAACAATAATTCATATTATCCTGAATAATATTATTAGATATAATTATTGTCAATGTCTAGAAAGTTCTATCTAAGGAGAGGTTTGATCACCTAATCAAGGCCCAAGGAGAGGAATTCTTATTGGAAAGCCCCCTCTTTCCTGGGAACTGTCTGGTTGTCAATATTGTGATTCTGTAATATTATTTGTGAATAATTAATTATTGATTCATATGATGAGGAAAATATTGATTTTATGTGGATATAGATGGAGAAAATTTTTAATGTGACAATTGTTGAAAATTAAAATTTTATCTTTTTCTGATAAAATAATTCATTTAAATATACTATTATATTTTAATAATATAATAATGATGATATTTTTACGATGAATATAGGATATATTAGTATATGTGGAAGAGGAGTATTTTGTTACCAAAATATTTAAAGCATGTTTTATGTGTTTGGGACCCCATTTCTCGATCGAAATTTGATTATAAATTGTGTAAATCGCCTGCCTATGGATTTCGGTCAATTTCTGTTTGGAATTTAGAAAAACTTCCTTCTGCAATGTTGTAGATAATGGAATTTCCTATAAAAACACGCGAGATTCGAATTTTCTGACAAAAGGGCTATTTATTGTGAATTATTGAAGTTTCGAAGCTCCGAAATAATTGATTTTTGGAAGTTTAAAATATTTTTAATTACAAAAACGTGTTTTTCATTTTGCGGCCCTTATGTAAATGTGATAGAGGCTGAAATTAGTTGGAAGAAGTATGCGTATGAGATTTTGGAAAAATATAATAATATTTAATAAATTTTCTACTTTGGTGTTCTAAGCATTTTCCTATAAATAGGGTGCTTAGGTTAGAATCAAAATCACACCCGAAATCAAGTTTTCTCTCTATATTATCGAGTTTATTCTTGTGAGTATTTTGAGTATATTTTGAGTATTGCTATACTATGCAAGTTCAAGTAATAGCCTTATATCCTGTTTCAAATTTAAAGACTTGATCTTTCGAGGTAAGGGGTGTTATTTTTTTCGTAATGATGTTATTCTTTCAATATCATTATGTCGAAATATTGATTTGAAGTTTTTATCGAATTTAGAACTTTTGGTATCTGGGTTACTATTCACGATACTATTAATTATTCACGTGATACTCAAGACTATTCACGAATCACTAAGACTATTCACGTAAAAGTTAAATTTTCATTTTTGTCCAAAATATCTATTATGGATACTAGCTTTGATTGTATCCATGTTTTGATCATTCTTGAATTTTACACCACTATGATTATTTTTGAGGTATTTTTGGACATGGATAAAACAAAAGTACTTAATCCTTAATCCTTAATCCTTGTCATTTTGTTTCAATCGGATTCGCTTTCTTTAAAAATATTTTTCATCATCCTCAATCTTAAATGATGATATTATTGAATATCTTTATCTTGTAGTGCAGCATGAATGATTTACGATAAATATCTTTGGCCCGTAGTGCAAAGATGAACAGTGTTTAGATGAACATGACCAATCGATGAATATCTTTGTCTCAGTAGTGCAAAGATGAATATTTGATTCCGATATATATTGATTGATGTTACAGGATAAAAGATGACGATGAACTTTTAAATTCATACATAGAAGATAGTAGTTTGCATTCTCTACTTAACTCTTCTAATGAATTATTATTTCACGCAATATTGATTTAAAACTTGTTGCCTATCAGTATTCTATTAGATTTTTCTCTGTTGAAGACTAACGATAATTTGTTGTATATTATCTTAGTCATAATATTCTTTATCGGGCTAGTTGAGCTCACCCTTTTCTTTTTTTTTTGTTCTATTTTTCTTCTCGGGGAGGCGAATATAAGCGAGTACGAGCCTGGGTATAGAATGAAGGTTCTAGTAGAGAGTTGTTTAGTAGTTCTCACCATTTTTGTAAAATAATGTATCAATAAATGTGATGAGAATTTATTTGAGTATAGATATTATCTGTAACATAATATTTGTATTCAAACTCACAGCTTCTCGTTGTAATAATAAAGTTGTAGTTGTTTCTCGTACTCATGTATTGACAACTCGTAATGGGTGATGTATACCTATTTTGGGGCGCCACATTAATATTTATAACATCTTAATCCAAATATTATAAATCACTTAATAATCTCATAATCTAATATTATTAATATGACCATAATATTTTAATCATTTCTTAAACTTATAAATAATTTATTTTAATTGTTTACACTTTACTAATTAATGCATTTAATCATCCTAAAATGCTAAACTCATAAGATTTCATCACCAATAACCAAAACTCTCATCAAAAATCTGCATATACCTTATATAGGATTCTCAAGCCATAAAATCCTATTTTCCAATTTTCTTACTTCACATAACATATTTAATTTATTTACTCATAACTAGCCCATTTTCATGAAAAATATCAAATCAGTACAAACAAATTTTCTTTTCTGGGATTTAGCATAATATAGTCCCATATTAAACATATATTTTTCTCAGAAATTTTAAAATTCATTTATTATTTTTCATATGGCTAAAACTGCCGAATGTTTAGATATTTATCAAAAACTGTACTTTTGTCTAAAAATTCTGAAATTTACAGGGTATACTGATGTTATATAGATGTACTCCCAATAAAAATTTCACTAATTTTGGAGTTAACCACAAGGAGTTATAAGGGTTTACTTTTAAAATAGTTTTTTTCCCATAAAATTCATAACTCTTAATCTATACATCCAAAAATCGTCATTTTTTGACACAATCTAGAAAACTCATCAAATTATCATTTCAAACTTTTTCAGAATTTTTGAGGGTCGGAAAAATTATGAAACTACCCCTGGAAGAAACCCCTTACTTACAACGGTTGAACGAAAATAATATTCCTTACGAATATTGAACGAAAATAATATTCCTTACGAATATTAAACGAATATAATGAATATTAAACGATAATAATATTCATACGAATACGAAAAATAATATCTTTTCGTAATATAAAAAAATAATAACCTTACCTCGTAAGAAGATCAGATATCGGAGTAAGTAAGCAGACTCAGACCGCTTCTTCTCTCTCTCTATAGCTTCTATCTCTATAATTGTTTGTAGTGAGACTTAGTGAATTGGTGAGAAATGAAGGAAGAATGAGCTTCTATTTATAGGAAAATATAGTTTTAATAATTGCACATTTTGGGGCTCTAAATATTACAGTATAATACCTTCCTCTTTTTCTTCATTTTTAATTTAGTCCTGCAAGTATTATCAAACTTGCACCACCTCCCCTAATAGTAAATAATGTGAATCAATAGTTTAATCATGTGAATCAATAGTTATAATCATGTGAAAATACAAATTACAGTATAGTACCTCCATCTATACCTCCATTTTTAACTTAGTCATGCAAGTATTATCAATCTTGCACCAACTCCCCTAATAGTACAAGAATGTGATTCAATAGTACACACATGTGAACAAATAGTTATTTAAGCATGTGAATTAGTAGCAATTAATTGCTCATTTATCCGATTAATTACCCGATTTATCAATATAACCCTTAGACATCAATTATCCTCGAAATAGATGTCGATTTCCACTAACACTAATAATCCCAACACAATGGAACTATCAAATTCATCTTTAATCAACACGAACTTATTCATCATTAATATTATAACTCACAATATTTAACAACCGTGTCGTTCTCGTGAAAGAATGGGCTTTCCGATAAGGATTTCTCCTTATCAAGCGCCGCAATTGATTATGACCAAACCTCTCCTCGATGTAACTTCTGACATTGTAAATATTGCAATTTAATAATATGAATAACTTTATCGTCTTAATTATTGATTTAATAATATATAAAATATTATGCAGATGATACTGTGACAATAATCGAATCAATAATATGAGAGATATGATGCAACAATTACTGTAGCAATAATTGAGTATAACTGAGTGACTTCTTACGTAAGCATCAATAATCAATACCGTGTGGTACAATGCAACCACGCCAGACATCGCACTTTTTTTACCGGGTAGTTCAACAGCTTTAATCAGTAACACTTTCTTGTTATTTTTATAAAAAAATAATTACGCTTTTCTAACTACGACAATACTTCCATTGTGGGGTCCACCAATGATTGTGCCAACGTACGGATATTCCCCGACAAAAAGAATATTATATAACCACTTGCTTACTTTGCGAAATTTGTAAATATTATCCACAATTATAACATTATATCAAATCCACACCATAATATTAAAAAAAATATTTCAAGAAATTTAAATCTTTATTCATAAAATTTGGGGTCTCGCATTATCAATCTTGCACCAACTCCCCTAATAGTAAATGAATGTGAATCAATAGTACACATATGTAAATAAATAGTTATAATCATGTGAATTAATAGCAATTACTTGCTCATTTGTTCGATTAATTATCCGATCGGTCAATATAACCTCCAAACATCAATTATTATAGAAATAAATGTCGATTTCCACTAACAATCCCAACACAATGGAAATATTTTTCTCAAAAATTTCATTTTTGAAATTTCAAAGTTTGACTTTTTCTGAAAAAGTCAACTATTGACTTTTTTGACCAAAAAGTCAACTCCAACAAATTTTGTGTTTATAGTTTATTTTCACTAATTTCATCGTTTCGGACTCAAATATCACGTCCGCGTCTCCAAATTCAACCCCGAACTCAGCTTTGATTTTTTAATAACATTCATCATTAATATTATAACTCACAATATTTAACAACCCGTGTCGCTCCTGAGTGAAAGAGGGGGCTTTCCAATAAGAATTTCTCCCTATCATGCGCGCTTGATTAAGTGATCAAACCTCTCTTTGACAAAACTTCTAGACATTGTAAATATTGCAATTTAATAATATGAATAACTTTGTCGTCTCAATGATTGATTTAATAATATAACATATTATACAGATGATACTGTGACAATAATCGAATCAATAACATGAGAAATATGATGCAGTAATTACTGTAACAATAATTGAGTATAACTGAGTGACTTCTTACGTAAGCATCAATAATCAATACCGTGTGCTACTATGCAGTCACGCGTATCACTGTACTTTTACTACCGGGTAGTTCAACAGTTTTTAATGGTAACACTTTCGCCGTTATTTTTATAAAAATATAATTTTGTCGTTTTCTTACTACGACAATACTTTCGTTGTGGGTTCCACCAATAATTGTGTCGTCGTACGGATATTCCTCGACAAAAAGAATATTCCCCAACCAAACAAATATTTTATAACAACTTGCATACTTTGCAAAAAAATTCACATATCACCCTTAACTTTAACCCTTTATCAATTTAACCATTTACGAAATAAAATAATAATTATAAGAAAATTGAATACTTTTATTTCATAAAATTTGGGATCTTACAGTTAGGTTATTTAATTGCGCGCCAATAAGGAAAAATCTTTATCGGAAAGCCCCCTCTTTCCTTGGAATGATTTGGTTGTCAATATTGTGAGTTATAATATTAATGATGAATAGTTGTTAAAAGATTGAAAATGTGTTTATTAAAGATAAGTAATTTGTGGTAAATATGTATTCAATTTTTTGATACAAATATAGGGATTTGTTATTAGGTGTTTGTTATAAGTTTGACTTATTATTCCATGAGGAGATGTGCTAATTTTTCAGACCGTCGGTTGAAGGTATAATAATAAATTAATCTGGACCGTAAGTGGTGGTTTTAATAGTAAATCAATCTGGACCGTCGGTGGTAGTTTTAATAGTAAATCAATCTAGACCGTAGGTGGTGGTTTTAAAAGTAAATCAATCTGGACCGTCGGTGGTGTTTTTAATAGTAAATCAATCTGGATCGTCGGTTGTGGTTTTAATAGTAAATCAATATGGACCGTCGATTGTAGTTTTAATATTAAATCAATATGAACCGTCCGTTTTAATAGTAAATCAATCTGGACTGTCCCTGAATCAGTTACTATTTAGTCCATTCTCTTATAAATAGAAGCTTATTTCTTCTTTCATTCTCACCAATTCACTAAAACTCACAAGAGAAACTATAGAGAGAAAGAAGAAGAGTATTCTGCTACTTCACTATTGCAATATCCAATCTTCTACTAAGGTAAGGGGTGTTATTTCTTTTGTATTCGTAAAGGTATTTTTTTCTTTCGTATTTGTAAGGAATATTATTTTTCGTATTCATCCTTTAATCTGTGGGAATAACATGTCTACGCGGATTACGTACCGCATGACAGGTGAAAATCCATTTGCAGTTTCGTATGTTATTTCTTTTCATATTCTTAAATCTAAACTTATTATGGTAAGTATTGCTTCTATAATTCTTGAAATTAGTAGAATATCCTTGAGTTTTGCGCTTCATCTAGTATTGTTTCATTGGAATATTGGTTTGAACTTTCTTATTAAATTTCTATATTTTCACTCGGGGTACTATTCACGGGTTACTATTCACTCAGGTACTATTCAATCGGGTATTATTCACTCAGAAATTCGGGGTACTTTTCATGACGGATTACTATTCATTTATTACTATTCACTCGGGTATTATTCACTCGGGGATTTGGGGTACTTTTCATGACGGGTTACTATACATTTATTACTATTCACTCAGGTACTATTCACTCAGGTATTATTCACTCGGGGATTCGGGGTACTTTTCATGATGGGTTACTATTCACTTGGGTACTATTCACTCGGGGTACTTTGTATGACGAGGTACTATTTATTTGGTACTATTCTTTCGGGTACTATTCATGATAAAAGTGATTTCTTTTCTGTCCAAATTATTTTTGATACATGAATATCATTCTTGAATTGTACTCCACAAATGTAAGACCCCAACTTTTATGAAAAAAGATTATTTTTCTCGAAATATATTTTTGAATATTATGATGTGGATATGATATAATGTTATAGTTGTGGGTAATATTTACAAATTTTGCAAGGTAAGCAAGTTGTTATAAAATATTCGATTAGTCAAGGAATATTCGTTTTAATAGGAAATATTCGTACGACGGCACAATCATTGATGGACCCCACAACGGAAGTATTGTCGTAGTTAGAAAATGACAGAATTATCTTTTTATAAAAATAATGGCGAAAGTTTTACCGTTAAACTGTTGAACTACCGGGTATTAAAAGTATAGTAATACGCGTGGTTGCATAGTAGCATTGATTATTGATGCTTACGTGAGAAGTCACTAAGTTATACTCAATTATTGCTACAGTAATTGCTGCATCATATCTCTCATATTATTGATTCAATTATTGTCACAGTATCATCTGCATAATATTTTATATTATTAAATCAATAATTGAGACGACAAAGTTATTCATATTGTTATTTGCAATATTGATAGTCTAGAAGTTCTGTCAAGGAGAGGTTTGGTCACCTAATTGCGCGTCAATAAGGAAAAATCATTATCGGAAAGCCCCTCTTTCCTGGGAACGACTTGGTTGTTAAATATTATGAGTTATAATATTAATGATGAATAAGTTCGTGTTGATTAAAGATGAAATTGATAGTTCCATTGTGTTAAGATTATTAGTGTTAGTGGAAATCGATATTTATTTCGATAATAATTGATGTCTAGAGGTTATATTGACCAATCGGATAATTAATCGGATAAATGAGCAATTAATTGCTATTAATTCACATGCTTATAACTATGTGTTCACATGTGTGTACTATTGATTCACATGCATGTATTATTAGGGTAGGTGGTGCAAGATTGATAATACTTGCATGACTAAATTAAAAATGGAGGTATAGATGAAGGTAATATACTGTAATTATTTTTTTCATATGTATAGAACTATTGATTCACATGAATGTACTATTAATTCACATGAGATACTATTAGGGGAGGTGGTGCAAGTTTGATAATACTTGCAGGACTAAATTACAAATGAAGGAAAAGACGAAAGTATTATACTATAATATTTCGAGCCCCAAAATATGTAATTATCTAAACTATATTTTCCTATAAATAGAAGCTCATTCTTCTTTCATTCGCACCAATTCACTAAGACTCACAAGAGCAATTGTAGAGAGATAAACTATAGAGAGAAAGAAGAAGAGAAGTTTGCTACCTCACTATTCTAGTATCCAGTTTTCTTCTGAGGTAAGGGATATTATTTTGTTCAGTATTCATAGGAATAATATTTTCTTCCATACTCTGTAGAATGGAAGAAAATTTATTTTATCTCGTATTCCTGATTATACCCTCATCTTGTTAAAGTATTACTTCTATACTCCGTGAAATTAGGAGAATATCCTTAAAATTTGCGCTTTATCTAGTATCGTTTCACAAGAATATTTTCTGTACATTCTTGTTAAATTTTAAGCTTTTCATGCAGGAGTACTGTCCATGAGTACTATTCATTTATACGGTACTATTCATAAAAGTACTATTCATAGGTACTATTCATAAAGTACTATTCACGGGGTACTATTCATGAGTAGTATTCACAAAGTACTATTCACGAGGGACTATTCTCGAAGTACTATTCATGGGGTACTATTCACCCACGGTACTATTCATGACAAAAATTGATTTCTTTTCGGTCCAAATCATTTTTGATACAATATCATTCTTGAATTTTACTCCACAAAGCAGTATCATGTTGGCAATTTGAATATTATTGAATTTTGGATAAATTAAATTATAAATCTTTAAAAATTTATCCTTTGTTTCTGTTAATTGAATTCTTATATCATTGTCATCATCCTCATGCCTATATTGTGATGAAAGTCATCTTTGGGTTATGTGCATAGATGAACTGTTGATTGGTATGATTATGACCAGGGATCATTCGGTATAATCATGACCCGTAATGTTACAAATGATGTGGTAAAAGTCCTCATTGGCCTGTAGTTCATTGATGGACAGTTGTTGGTATGATTATAACCAGGGATTATTCGGTATAGTCATGACCATTGATGATTACTTGAATATCCTTGGCCCGTAGTGCAGGGATGATTCGATGATGTAGTTTATTTATTAAGCTGAGTCTCAGCGATAAAGTTGATGAAAAACTCTTTAAATCATAGAAGATAGTAGATATCATGCTCTACTTGAGTCTTCTAATGAATTGCTTGTTCCGCTGCAGTTAAATTTGATGTTTATTGTATTTTATCAGTTTAACACTGTTGAAGGTTAATGATAATTTATTCTGCATTATCTTAGTCATAATATTTCTTACTGGGCTAGTTGAGCTCACACTTTTGCTTTCATTGTTCTCTTTAGGAAATGAGAACGTAGCCGGGACTAGTCGGGAAACAGAGTGACGGTCCAGATGGTTGCATTAGTAGTCCTCACTATTCTATGAAATAGTGTGATAATAAATGTATTGAGGACTTCATTTGAGTTTGAATACTGTCTATGAGACAATATTCGTGTAAAAACTCTCAGCTCATGTTGTATAATTAAGTTTGTATTTGTATTCAGTACCATGTATTTGGCGACCCAAGATGGGTGATGTATACCTATTTTGGGGGCGTCACAGTTGGTATCAAAACTTAGGGATATGATCCATAGCTAAGATGTGAGACAAGAACTAGGAGGGGAGAAACGGGGAATTTCTTCGCTAGTATGACCTACCTAAGTTTATTTGGTATTTAATTGGTCGGTCAGAGTATAGGGATAATATGTGACATGTCAATTAACCCTTATTTTGTGGCGATTTTGAAAATGACATCCGAAAATGTTGAGATAAGCAATGAAGCACATGATACCGCTTGAGTCACCAACGATCAATACCTGTGATAATGTGCAACAGAAGACAATAATCCTCGAGATAAACAATAACACCGATGAAATGATGAACGATGGGATGTTCAGAGGCTTTATGCAATTCATGCAACATCGGTGCAGAAATGGCCTCTGCTCAAAATGCAGTGGAAAACATCGGCATCTCTCGGACGGTCACCGCTAAACAGTTCAAGGAGCTGGGACCACCGGAGTTTTTTGGAGAGCCAAAATCACTTAAGACGGAGACGTGGATAAAGCAAATCACCAAGATATTTGATGTCTTGGGATGCTCCGAAGAGCAAAAGGTTCCCTTTGCCACCTTCATTTTGCGAGCAGAGGCAGATTACTGGTGGGAATCTGTAAAGCATACTCAACATGCCGCACTGAAGATGTCTTAGGAGTAGTTCCAAGAACTGTTCAATGACAAGTACTTTCCCGAGAGTATTCGCCACATGAAGGAGGTAGAGTTTATCAAGCTGGAGCAAAACAATATGACTGTGTCATAGTACGAAGCTAAGTTTGCCGAGTTGTCCCGGTTTGCGTCCCACTTGGTTGATAATGAAGAAAGAATGACGCGGATGTTTCTAAGAGGTTTGAAACCCGAGATACGTCAATACCTCATTTCTCACAAACTGTGTTTATATTTAAATGTTGTAAATAGGGCTCAGTTATTGGAGCGTGATAATGAGTTAACCCAACCAAGAGATAGCAGCCGACAAAGCGATACTACCAGTGGTAGCAGTCATCGAAGCGGTGACAACAAACGTGGAGGGAATCAACATGCCAGAAATGGTAACCACTTCGGTGGTAATCATGGCCAAGACAATAGGAGTGGAAATTTTAAGAAAAGAAGGTTCAAACACGATGGAAAGACAGCAGCACCAGCACCCGTTTTCAAGGAAGGGGAACGACCACCGATTGTATGCTTCAAATGCGGAGTGGAGGGACATATCAGTCCAAACTGCGTGATGCAGTCCAAAGCATGTTACAATTGTGAAAAATAAGGTCACCTAACCCGATTTTGTCGTGCACCAAAGTCAAGTCCAGCTGGGATGGAGGCATCAAAGGCCATCCCAGACAAGACAAAACCGGTAGTTCAAGGGAGAGCGTTTGTCGTAACCTCTCAAAAAGTGAGGAATCCAAACGAGGTGATCACTGGTAAGCTAATCATAAACTTTAGTGAAGTATATACCTTATTTGATACCGGTTCTACCCATTCTTTTATTTCTCCTACTTGTGCTCAACGTTTAAATTTAACTCCGGAGAAATTAGACTTTGACTTATCTGTTGAAACTCCGTTAGGAGAAACCATCATCACATCCATTGTTTATAAGTCTTTTTTGATTCAAATCGATAACCGCACGTTACCTGTCGATCTTATCTCTCTGAAAATACTTGCATTTGATGTGATTTTAGGGATTGATTGGTTAACTACTCATCATGCTAAAATTGATTGTTTTCGTAAAGTTGTTAGCTTTCATATTCCTAACCAACCTATTATACGAATTCAAACAACCAAACCACTAAAGTCAATCATTGTCATATCAAGCCATAAAGCTATTCGTTTATTGAAAAACAGATGTCAAGCTTTCTTAGCCCATGTCACGAATTTAAATAAAAATACGTCAGATTTGAATGATATTTCTATTGTTAATAAATTTCTGACGTATTCCCCTCAAGAAATTCTGCCTACCCTGCCAGGCGTGAAATTGAATTTTGTATCGACCTTAAATCCCAGACAAAACCCATTTCCAAAGTCCCATATCGAATGGCTTTTATTGAACTTCGTGAGTTAAAAACCCAACTACGAGAAATTGTTAGACATCGATTTCATTCGTCCCAAGACGTCTCCTTGGGGTGCTCCTGCTCGCTCGTTAAGTGAAGAAGAAAGATGGAAGTATGCGACTTTGTATTGATAATCGGGAGTTGAATCATGTCACCATCAAAAATAGGTACCTGTTACCTCGTGATGATGATCTATTTGACTAGTTGCAAGGCGCCAAATTCTTTTCAAAGATCGATCTTACGTTAGGATATCATCAATTGAAGATTAAAACGATGACATTCAAGACCGCTTTCGTAACTTCGATAAGACGGCATTATGAATTCCTAGTCATGTCTTTTGGATTGACTAATGCTCCTGCTGCCTTCATGGACATAATGAACCGAGTATTCAAGGAATATTTGGATCACTTTGTGGTCGTTTTTATTCATGACATCCTCATATACTCCAAAACCCGTGAAGACCATGAGCAACACTTGAGGCTAATACTCCAAAAGCTTCGTTAAAACAAGCTATATGCCAAGTTAAAGAAATACGAGTTCTGACTTGAGGAAGTAGCATTCCTTGGGCACGTGATATCAAATCACGGAATATACGTTGACCCGACAAAGATTGAAGCAATTCAAAGCTGGGAGCAACCTAAGTCGATGACCAAATACGTAGCTTTCTTGGCTTAAATTGGGTTATTATCGGAGATTCGTAGAAGGTTTTTCTCGGTTGCTACTCCATTAACTCAAATTTGACTCAAAAAGATACAAAATTCGGTTGGAGCGAGGAATGTGAGAAGAGTTTTCTAGAACTCGAGAGAGACTCATTTCAAAGACTGCTCGACAATACCATCTGGTTCAGAGGGATTTGTCATATACAACGATGCTTCAGGCAAAGGATTAGGATATATTCTCATGCAACATAAGAAAGTTATAGCCTATGCCTCACGACAACTCAAAGAATATGAGAGGAATTATCCTACTCATGATCTATAGTTAGCCGATGTCGTTTTTGCGTTTAAGATTTGGAGGTATTACCTGTATGTAGAGAAGGTGGAGATCTATACGGATCATAAAAGCCTCAAATATTTCTTCACTCAAAAGGAACTCAACATGCGGCAACGACGTTGGCTTGAGTTGTTGAAAGATTATGATCATACCATTCAATACCATCTTAGAAAAATAAACGTAGTAGCTGACGCATTGAGTAGAAGATCATATGCGGGTATGAGTGCGATATTGTCAACGCAAAGACCCATTTTGTATGACTTACAAAGGATGGAGATAGAGTTAAAGACTCCAGGGACCCATGTGATGATGGCGAATATACGAGTAGAACCGACTTTAATCGATAAAGTTAAAGCTGCTCAAACTACAGACCTGGAGCTGATGCGTATGAGGAAGAGAGTGCAAGAAAGTGCTATTCCGGAAGCAAGAATCGATGAAGAAGGAATACTTCGAGCCAACTCCAAACTTTGTGTTCCTAACGATTCTGACTTGAAGTATAAAATCATGATGGAGGCGCACAACACACCATTTGCAATCCATCATGGGAGTACCAAAATGTATCATGATCTTCGACATACATTTTGGTGGAGCAATATGAAGAGAGAGATAGCGGGGTTTATCTCAAGGTGTTTAATTTGTCAACGAGTCAAGGCGGAACATCAAGTGCCAAAAGGTCCATTGCAACCACTTGAAATTCTAGAATGGAAGTTGGAGCACATTACCATAGATTTTGTTACTGGTCTTCCTAAGGTTTCTCAAGGCATAGATGCGATTTGGGTCATTATTGATAGATTGACCAAGTCTGCTCATTTCTTACCGATATGAGAAACTTATATACTTGAACATCTTGCTAGTATGTACATAAACAAGATTGTAAGATTGCATGGTATGCTAGTATCCATAGTTTCTGATCGAGACCCAAGATTCACTTCAAGATTTTGGGTTAGTTTGCAAAAAAACTATGGGCACAGATTTACGATTTAGTTCGGCATATCATCCTCAAACGGACGGGTAGTCGGAAAGGACTATTCAAACTCTTGAAGATTTATTAAGACTCTGTGTCGTTGACTTCAAGGGAAGTTGGGACAAGTTCTTACCATTGGTGGAGTTTTCCTACAACAACAGTTATCAAACAAGTATTGACATGGCTCCATTTGAGGCGTTATATAGAAGAAAGTGTCATTCTCCAGTATGCTGGGATGAGGTGGGTGAAGCAACGTTGTTGGGACTAGAGTTGATACATATGACTACAAAAAAGATTCAAACGATCCGACAACGTATAAAAATCTCACAAGATCGACTAAAGAGTTATGTTGATCTTCATCGAAAGGACATGGAATTCAATATTGGAGATCATGTGTTGTTACGTGTTGCTCCATGGAAAGGAGTTACGAGATTTAGAAAGAGAGGAAAGCTCAATCCTCGATTCATTGGCCCATTTATAATCCTCAAATGAGTAGGAACTGTGGCCTATAGACTCGCCTTACCGCCAAGTATGTCTCGTGTTCATAACGTTTTTCACATATCTATGTTACATAAATATGTGAAAGACCCGAACCACATTATTGAATTAGAACCAGACGAGATAGAGGAAGATTTAACGTATGAAGAGTTACCTGTTAAAATCTTGGATAAAAAGGATCATATTCTACGCTCCAAGGTTATACCTCAAGTCAAAGTTTTGTGGAGAAACCACGATGTAGAGGAAATGACCTAGGAGTTAGAATCTAAGATGAAGTCAAGGTATTCTCACCTCTTCGATATACCAAGTACGTACCCTAATTTCGAGGATGAAATTTCATAAGAAGGGGAGGTTGTAAGACCCCAACTTTTAAGAATAAAGATTATTTTTCTCGAAATATATTTTTAAATATTATGGTGTGGATATGATATAATGTTATAGTTGTGGGTAATATTTACAAATTTTGCAAGGTAAGCAAGTTGTTATAAAATATTCGATTGGTCGGGGAATATTCATTTTAACAGGGAATATTTGTACGACGGCACAATCATTGGTTGACCCCCATGGCGGAAGTATTGTCGCGATTAGAAAATGTAATTATCTTTTATAAAAATAACTACGAAAGTTTTACCGTTAAACTATTGAACTACCCGATAGTAAAGTAAAAATGCGATGTCTGGCGTGGTTGCGAAGTAACACCAGTATTGATTATTGATGCTTACGTGAGAAGTCACTCAGTTATACTCAATTATTGCTCTGATAATTCTTTGTGATCATATCTCTCATATTATTGATTCAATTATTGTCACGATTATCATCCGCATAATATTTTATATTATTAAATGAATAATTGAGACGACAAAGTTATTCATATTGTTATTTGCAATATTGACAATGTCTAGAAGTTACATCGAGGAGGGTTTGGTCACCTAATTGCGCTTGAATAAGGAGAAATCATTATCGGAAAACCCTCTTCCCACAGGAATGACCTGGTTATTAAATATTGTGAGTTATAATATTAATGATGAATAAGTTCGTGTTGATTAAAGATGAAATTGATAGTTCCATTGTGTTGGGATTATTAGTATTAGTGGAAATCGATATTTATTTCGATAATAATTGATGTCTAGAGGTTATATTGACCAATCGGGTAATTAATCGGATAAATGAGCAATTAATTGTTATTAATTCACATGCTTATAACTATGTGTTCACATGTGTGTACTATTGATTCACATGCATGTACTATTAGGGGAGGTGGTGCAAGATTGATAATACTTGCAGGACTAAATTAAAAATAGAGGTATAGATGAAGGTAATATACTGTAATTATTTTTTCATATGTATAGAACTATTGATTTACATGAATGTACTATTAATTCACATGATATACTATTGGGGGAGGTGGTGCAAGTTTGATAATACTTGCAGGACTAAATTATAAATGAAGGAAAAGACGAAGGTATTATACTGTAATATTTCAAACTCCAAAACGTGCAATTATCGAAACTATATTTTCCTATAAATAGAAGCTCATTCTTCTTTCATTCTCACCAATTCACTAAGACTCACAAGAGCAATTATAGAGATAAGTTATAGAGAAAGAAGAAAGTCTGCCACCTCACTATTCCAAAGATCCAGATCTTCTTACGAGGTAAGTGATATTATTTTGTTCAGTATTCATAGGAATAATATTTTCTTCCATACTCTGTAGTATGTGAGTAATATTATTTTGTCTTGTATTCCTGATTATACTCTAATCTTGTTAAAATATTGCTTCTATACTCCGTGAAATTAGTAGAATATCCTTGAAATTTGCACTTCATCTAGTATCGTTTCACAAGGATATTTTCTGCACATTCTTGTTAAATTTTAAGTTTTTCATGTCGGAGTATTGTCCATGAGTACTATTCATTTATACGGTACAATTCACAAAAGTACTATTCACAAAATACTATTCATCAAGTACTGTTCACGAGGTACTATTCATTAGTACTATTCATAAAGTACTATTCACGAGGTACTATTCCTGAAGTACTATTCATGGGGTACTATTCACCCACAGTACTATTCATGACAAAAATCGATTTCTTTTTGGTCCAAATCATTTTTGATACAATATCATTCTTGAATTTTACTCCATAAAGCAGTATTATGTTGATAATTTGAACATTATTGAATTCTAGATAAATTAAATTATAAATCTTTAAAAATTTATCCTTTGTTTCTGTTAATTGAATTCTTATATCATTGTCATCATCTTCATGCTTATATTGTGATGAAAGTCATCTTTAGCTTACGTGCATAGATGAACTGTTGATTGGTATGATTATGATCAGGGATCATTCGGTATAATCATGACCCGTAATGTTACAAATGATGTGGTAAAAGTCCTCATTGGCATGTAGTTCATTGATGGACAGTTGTTGGTATGATTATAACCAGGGATTATTCAGTATAGTCATGATCATTGATGATTACATGAATATCTTTGGCCCGTAGTGCATGGATGATTCGATGATGTGGTTTATTTATTAAGCTGAGTCTCAGCGATAAAGTTGATAAAAAACTCTTTAAATCATAGAAGATAGTAGATATCATGCTCTACTTAACTCTTCTAATGGATTGCTTGTTTCGCTGCAGTTAAACTTGATGTTTATTGTATTTTATCAGTTTAACACTGTTGAAGGTTAATGATAATTTATTCTGCATTATCTTAGTCATAATATTTCTTACTGGGCTAGTTGAGCTCACCCTTTTGCTTTCATTGTTCTCTTTAGGAAATGAGAACGTATCCGGGACTAGTCGGGGAATGTAGTGACGGTCCAGATGGTTGCATTAGTAGTCCTCACTATTCTATGAAATAGTGTGATAATAAATGTATTGAGGACTTCATTTGAGTTTGAATACTGGCTATGAGACAATATTCGTGTAAAAACTCTCAGCTCATGTTGTATAATTAAGTTTGTATTTGTATTCAGTACCGTGTATTTGGCGACACAAGATGTGTGATGTATACCTATTTTGGGGGCTTCACAACAAATAAATTATCATGTTGACAATTTGGATATTCTTGAACTCTGGATAAATTGAATTATAAATCTCTAATATTTATCCTTGATCTCACTTGATTAATTCTCCATATCATTGTTGTGACGCCCCCAAAATAGGCATACATCACCCATCTTGAGTCGTCAAATACATGATACATAAATCAAATACAACATAATTATACAACTGTCGTGTAAAATATGACAAAATATAAACTGAGAGTTTAAACAAGAATATTGCCTCCTAAACAATATCAATTCTCAATGGAGTCCTCATAGACAGTGTACAAACTCAAATTCAGTCCTCATTACATTTATTGTGACACTATTTAATGTAAGAATAGTGAGGACTAATACTATCATCTGACCATCACTCCGTCCCCCGACTAGTCCCCTGCTACGCCTCATTTCCTGAAGAGAACAAAGGAAAGAAAGGGTGAGCTCAACTAGCCCAAGAAGAAATATTATGACTAAGATAATGCAGATAAATTATCATTAGCCTTCAACAATGTTAAACCGATAAAATACAATGCATAACAAGTTTAATGCAAAATTGAATAAGCAATCCATTAAAAGAGTCAAGTAGAGAATAAAATCTACTATCTTTAATGATTTAAAAGTTTTCATCACTTTTATCACTGGGACTCAACAATAAATAATCCACATCATCCTCGCACTACTGACGAAGGATATTCATTAAGTATCACGACCACAAATTATCCATGCACTACGGGCCAAGGATATTCGTGTATTCATCAATGGTCATGATCATGCCAACAACTGTCCATCAATGCACTATGGGACAATGAAGACTTTTATCACATCATTTGTAACATTACGGTCATGATTATACCGAATAATCCCTGGTCATAATCATACCAAGTCCATCTATGCACTACAGGCCACATATGACTTTCAAAAAATATAAACATGAGGATGATGACAATGATATAAGAATTCAATAAAACAAGTTCACGAATTAATTTGTCCAGGAACCAATAACGTCCAAATTGTCAACATGATACTTCTTTGTAAAGTAAAATTTAAGAATGTTCAGAAAAATATTTTCATGAAAAGATACTGGATGAAGCGCAAATATCAAGGATATTCCACTAATTTCATGGAGTATAGAAGTCAAAACTTTAACCAACTAAGTATAATAAAGAATGGAATAACAAAAGAAATCACCATGCATACGGTACTTCGCATAGACAGGTTATTCCAACATAATAATAAGTAACGGAACCAGGTCAGGCATAATACGCACCGACAGGATATTCCAACAGAATAATAAAGACAGAATAATAAAGATGGAACCAGTCCTGTAAAAACACACGATGTGATATTCTTGACGAATAATAAATGCGAAATAATAAATATGAAACCGAATCGTGAAATTCACAATCAAGCGATATTCTACGAGCGTAATAATAAAGAAATGAATAATAAAAGAATTTCACCAAGTATGCGGTATTGGCATAACAAAGTTATTCCAACATAATAATAAAGAATGGAATAACGAGAAGAAGATCACCAAGTATTGGGTAAACCGTAGCATATCTGTCATTCCACCAAGTATAGGTAAATATCACAGATCATGATTATTCCAATGAAATAATAAAGAATGGAATAACATAAGGATTTCACCAAGTATAGGTATCGCAGATGTATCTGAGTTATTCCAATGTAATAATAAGAATGGAATAACATAAGGATTTTACCAAGTATAGGGTATGCTGGCGTGATCACGAGGTTATGTATAGGGTATGCCACTTTTACAGTTATTCCAATGAACAATAAAGAATGGAATAACGTAAGTTCTCTTCATGAATAAGAAAAGAATAACACCCCTTTACCGTAAAAGACACTTTGGATATCAAGTAGTGAAGTTGCAGAATACTCTTCTTCTTTTCTCTATAATTTCTCTATCTAAAGTTTCAGTGAATTCGTAAGAAATAATGAAGGAATGAGCTTCTATTTATAGAAGAATGGAATGAATAGTAACTAATTCATAAAAACGACCCAGTTTGATTTACTTTTAAACGGACGGTCAGTTAAAACTTAAAGCAACGGTCCATCTTGATTCACTATTAAAACTTTAAACCAGCGATCCATACTGATTCACTATTAAAACTTTAAACCAGCGATCCATACTGATTCACTATTAAAACTTTAAACCAACGATCCATATTGATTCACTAATATAACTTCAACCAACGATCTGAAAAATTAGCACATCTCCTCATGGAATAATATTGTACCCAAATACCCGAATGCACAATACTAAAGTGAATAGTAACTCATGAATAGTAACTCGTGAATAGTAATTCGTGAATAGTAACTCTGACACAAAAAGTGTCCCGAATACCCGATTGAACAATATAACCTCCAGACATCAATTATCATCAGAATAGATGTCGATTTCTACTAACACAAATAATCCCAACACAATAAAACTATCAAATTTCATCTTTAATCAACATGAACTTATTCATAATTAATATTATAACTCATAATATTTAACAACCAGGTTGTTCCCAGGAAAGAGGGGGCTTTCCAATAAGAATTTCTCCATATTGGCGCGCAATTAGGTGACCAAACCTCTCGATGCAACTTCTGAACATATTGTAAATATTACAATTTAATAATATGAATAACTTTGTCGTCTCAATTATTGATTTAATAATATAACATATAATGCGAGATGATCTTGTGACAATAATCGAATCAATAATATGAGATATGATGCAAAGAATTATCAGAGTAATAATTGAGTATTCTTGAAGTGACTTATCACATAAGCATCAATAATCAATACCGCAGTGCTACTTATGCAACCACACGTATTTTTGTACTTTTACTAACGGTAGTTCAACAGTTTTAATAAAGAAACACCTCCCATTTGTTATTTATAAAATATTTTTGTCGTTTTCTCAATCCGTGATAATTCTATAATATGGGTCTACCAATGATTGTGCCATTGTACGGATATTCCCCGACAAAAAGAATATTCCCCGACCAATCGAATATTTTATAACAACTTGCATACTTTGCAAAATTTATAAATATTACCCACAACTATAACATTATATCAAATCCACACCATAATTTTTTAAAAAAATATTTCGAGAAAAATAAATTTTTATTCATAAAATCTGGGGTCTCACAATTGTCATCATCCTCATGCTTATGTTGTGGTAAAAGTCATCTTTGGCCCGTAGTGCATAGATGGACTGTTGATAGGTATGATTATGACCAGGAAAGTTTGTATTGGTATAATCACGATCTGTAATGTTATAGACAAATGATGTGGTAAAAGTCCTCTTTGGCCCGTAGTGCAAAGATGGACATGTGTATGACATGATCATGACCACTGATGATACAAATAAATATCTTTGACCGTAGTGCAAAGATAAACGACAAAAAATACTTTTTTACCACTGTGGTTGTAGTGTTTTAAGTAATTAGTCACTGTGCTTTTAAAATATTCAATTAGCCCACTGTACTTGTTAAAAATGTTCAATCAAGCCATTCCGTCCAATTTTGTAGACGGACGTTAAAAAATTGGGCTAATTTTCCTACGTGGCTTTTAAAAAAAGAAAAAGAAAAACAAGTTATTTCCTACGTGGCAAGCCAATCAGCCAAATTCCTAATACTATTGAGCCACTACACTTTTAAAAAAATGCAATTGGCCCACTGTGGCTTTAAAAATATTTTTATATTTTATTTTCATTCTTTTTCTTTACCTAAATATTTATAATATGTATAATATTAATAAAAATTAATATTATAATATTTATAATATGTATGTTTTATTTTAAAATAAAAATAAAAATATTTTATGTTTTAAAATACCTATAAAATTTTAAAAATAGAAATATTTTTTACGTTTTATTTTCTTTCTTTTTCTTTACCTAAATATTTATAATATGTATAATATTAATAAAAATTAATATTATAATATTTATAATATGTATGTTTTATTTTAAAAATAAAAATAAAAATACTTTTATGTTTTAAAATACCTATAAAATTTTAAAAATAGAAATATTTTATGTTTTATTTTCTTTCTTTTTTTTTACCTAAATATTTATAATATGTATAATATTAATAAAAGTTAATATTATAATATTTATAATATGTATATTTTATTTTAAAAATAAAAATAAAAATACTTTTATGTTTTAAAATACTTATAAAATTTTTAAAAATAGAAATATTTTTATGTTTTATTTTTTTTCTTTTTCTTTACCTAAATATTTATAATATATATAATATTAATAAAAATTAATAAAAAATACAAATGTATTTCCATCTTTGACTCCATTCCTCTCATCCTTCTTTCGGTGACCCTCTCACATCCTCTCTCTTCAAGGGGGGTCGCATCTCTTTCATCTCTCTCTCCATTTGTAATTTCAATTTCAATTTTGACGTATAAAAATGGCGACGAAAAATGGTACAAATAGATCCAGAAGGAATTGACAGAATTTACATGACCTGGAACGCCTGGCCTCGCACGAAAGTGGAAGCCAGCATGTGCGTGATCCCAATTGCTGCCTCGATCTCTCCGATCCGCCGTCACCTCGATATCCCCACACTCCCGTATGCGCCGCTGCGGTGCAAGACCTGCTCTGCTGTCCTCAACCCTTTTGCCCGTGTCAACTTCTCCGCCCTAATCTGGATCTGCCCTTTTTGCTTCCAGCGAAATCATTTTCCCCATCAGTACTCCGGCATATCGGAAACCAATGTTCCCGACGAGCTGTACCCTCAGTACACCACAATTCAATATACTCTTACTCCTCCAGACTCCAATACTCTATCTCCTCCTGTTTATGACTTCGTGCTCGATACGTGCATGATTGAGGAGGAATTGGGGTACGCGAAATCAGCCCTGCAATAAGTGGGTTTTGTTTCGTTTGAGACTCAGTTTCAAGTCCATGAATTGGGGTTTTCAGATATGTCCAAAGTTTATGTCTTTCTGGCCTCGAAAGAGTTGTCCAAAGATCAAGTTTTTTAATTTTTAATTTTTTTTTTGGAAATTTGGTTGAAGATTGATTATGAGCTTCAATGTTTGTTAAGAATCAGTTATTGTTGGGATTATAAAATGTTTGTTAAGAATCAGTTATTTGTTCGTCTGACCAACAATGGTTTGCTTGATATATGTCTGCAATGGTTTCTGTTTATATCTTCGTCCTGATCAACAAATACACGTCATTTATATTTTTTTTAAAGCCACATAAGAAAATCAGCACAATTTTTTAATGCCCGTCTACAAAATTGGACGGAATGGGTTGATTGAACATTTTTAAAAAGTACAGTGGGCTAATTGAATATTTTAAAAGCACAGTGACTAATTGCTTAAAACACTACAACCACAGTGGTGAAAAAGTGCTTTTTGCCAAAGATAGACTATTTTTGGCAGGATCATGACCATTGGTTTTTCAGTTGAATGTCTTTGGTCGTAGTGCATTGACAGACAATTGATTGGTATGATCATGACCATTTATTTTATAGTTGAATATCTTTGGCTCGTAGTGCAAAGATAGACAATTAATTGGTGTGATCATTGCTATTACATTTGAATGTCTTTAGTCTTTGGGGCAAGGATATTGAGTGAAAGTTCTATTAAGACCTTGTGGCAAGGACAAACTGTTGATTTACATTATTATAAACATGAATTGTGAATTTAACTATAATCTTTGGTGGTTCAGGTGATGAAAGTTCTTTTTGTCTTGGGTACAACAAAGAACTGTTGATGGGTATTATAGAGATAAAATATTAATGATGGACTTTTAATTTGGAGGAGATAGTAGACATTATGTTCTACTTAAATCTTCTAATGAATTGCTGGTTCCACTACAGTTATTGATCTAAAACTTGCTGTATATTGTATTCTATCAGATTTTTTCCTGTTGAGGACTAAGGATAATTTATTCTATATTATCTTAGTTATAATATTCTTTACTGGGCTAGTTGAGCTCACCATTTTGCTTCACAATTCCTTTCAGGTAGTAAGAGTGTAGCTGGGTCAAGCGGGGATAACAGGGAAATAGTGTGATGGTCCGAGACTGTTGAAGTTTCTCAATACATTATAAAACAACATGACAATATATAATTGTATTGAGGACTTAAGATGTGTGTGTTGTATTTTATACGTCACTTAATAATTGATTTTGGTGAACAACAATAGGGTGATGAGAACCTGACTTTGAAAGCGTCAAAATACACACAATTGGAATGAACATGATAGTAATATTCTCGTTCTTCTTTGGGGTCTATTGGGTCAACCAAAGTTAATGCTCAAGTCTTATGATATCTATTATAGCTTAGATGCATGACCTCCCATGTATGAAGGATTCCTTGAGCATTTTCCAAAGATTTTAATTCTAAAAGCGATTTATCAACTCGCATGCAAAGTATCATTAGTTTGGAGTGTGTAGTCTCATTATTTCTATTGAAACTCACGACTTATGTGTTGTCGATATTTTGCCACGCTTTTAAAAGTTGTATAAATGAAATTTGTATTTGAATTTTGTACCGTATATCTGGCGACTCATAATGGGTTGTATGGACCTATTTTGGGGACGTCGCAATATATATCCAAAAAAATTAACGAATAGTGAGATCAATAATGAGATGATAATAATAAGAAGGAAGAACATCAATTTTATGTTATGATGTGACGCCCCCAAAATAGGTCCATTCCATCCAACTCATTCTGAGTCGCCAAATACATGGTACAAAAATAACTACAACTTTATTATTACAACATATAAACTGTGAGTTTAAATACAGATATTGCCATCTAGACAATATCCACACGCAAATAAATCTCCATCATAATTATTGATACATTATTTTATAAAAATGGTGAGGACTACTAAACAACTCTCTCTAGAACCTTCATTCCAAACCCCATTAGTACTTCTACATTCTCGCCTCCCGAGAAGAAAAAATGGAACAAAAGGAAAAGGGTGAGCTTCAACTAGCCCGATAAAGAATATTATGACTAAGATAATATACAATAAATTATCGTTAGTCTTCAACAGAGGAAAAATCTAATAGAATACAATAGATAAACAATTTTAAATCAACAATCTGCAGTGGAACAACAATTCATTAGAAGAGTTAAGTAGAGAATGCAAACTACTATCTTCTATATATGAATTTAAAAGTTCATCGTCGATATTTTATCCTGTAACATCAATCAATATATATCTGAATCAAATATTCATCTTTTGCACTCTGAGCCAAAGATATTCATCGATTAATCATGTTCATCTAAACACTGCTTCATCTTTGCACTACGGGCCAAAGATATTAATCGATCGGTCGTGTTCATCTCAACACTGCTCATCTTTTGCACTACGGGCCAAAGATATTCATCAAGAAATCATTCATCTTTGCGCTTACGGGCCAAAGATATTCGATAAATATCATCATTTAGGACCGAGGATGATGAAAAATATTTTAAAGGAAACGAATCTAGTGAAACAAAAGAACAAATATTAAGGATTAAGTATTTTAAACAATCCAGTTCAAAAAATACTTCATAAGTAATCAGTGGAGTAAAATTCAAGAATGATCAAAACATGGATACAATCAAAGCTAGTATCCGGAATAGATATTTTGGACAAAAAGAAAAATTTCATTTTTGAGGTGAATGTCTTAGATGATTAAGTGAATAGTGTCATTATATCGTGAATAGTCTAGTATCGTGAATAAGAACTCCGACACCAAAAGATAGAAATTTCACAAAAAACATCTTCACGCTTCATGAATGGTAACTCGTGAATAGTAAACTCATGAATAGTAACTCGTGAATAGTAACTTCATGAATAATAAACTCAGCATGATATAGTAACCCGACGTGAAAAAGTTCTAGATTTGATAAAAAATTCAACCAATATTTCTAAGCATAATGATATTGAAGAAATAATATCACTTTCGAATAAAATAACATCTCTTACCTCGAAAGACAGTCTTTAGTTGAAACAGGATATAAAGCTATGACTTGACTTGCAATCAGATAAAGAATACTCAAAGTATACTCAAAATACTCACAAGAATACGCTCGATAATATAGAGAGAAAACTTGGATTTACGGTGTAATTTTCAATTCTAACCTAAGCACCCTATTTATAGGAAAATGCTTAGAACACCAAAGTAGAAAATTTATTAAATATTATTATATTATTATTATTATTATTTCTACAACTTCCTACGCCAACCTAGAATCTGATTTCAGCAATTAAAACACATGCAAGACCCACAATCAAATCACCAAAAATGTTTTTCATATTAAAAATATTTTAAACATCCAAAAATCAATTATTTCATAGCTTCGGAACTTCAATAATTCATAATAAATAGCCCTTTTATCGAAAAATTCGAATCTCGCGTGTTTTTTATAGGAAATTCAATTCTCTACAACTTTACTGTAAGAAAATTTTTCCAAATTCCAAGCGAAATTGATGAAATCCACAAGCAAGCGATTTTTTACAAATGCTATAATCAAATTTCGATTCGATAAATGGGGTCCACAGACATGTTTAACATGTTTTAAATATTTATGGTAACAAAATACTCCTCCTCCACATATACTCATATATCCCACATTCATCGTAAAAATATCATCATTATTATATTATTAAAATATAATAATATATTTAAATGAATTATTTTACGAGAAAAAGATAAAATTCCAATTTTCAACAATTGTCACATTAAAATTTTCTCCATCTATATCCACATAAAATCAATATTTTCCTCATCATATGAATCAATAATTAATTATTCACAAATAATATTACAGAATCACAATATTGACAACCGAGCGGGTTCCAGGAAAGAGGGCTTTTCAATAAGAATTTCTCCTTCTTGGTAGCATGATTAGTTGACCAAACCTCTCCTTGAGCAGAACTTTCTAGACATTGCCAATAATGTTATCTAATAATATTATTCGGATAATATGAATTATTGCTTGATAATGAACAATCTTGTGTAATGACAATTATTGAAACAACAATATATATAAAATATCAACGCAGACAATTATTAAATCAATAAAATAAAATCTTTGACGATAATTCTCGTAATCATTATTGAGTAGTGTCTTCTACGTAAGAATCAATAATTGGTGCATATCTTGGTAATCTTCTTGTCAACAACGCGTATTATTGTGTTTTAACCACCGGGTATTCCAACAATGATTACTTGGTAATAACTACTGCCAGATTATTTATAAATAACTTATATTTATCGTTTTTTCATCCAATCGCTTTCAGTTATGGGGCCCACAAAAGATAGCATACCATCATACGAATATTCCCACAAAGATCTGAATATTCCACGACCAAAGCGAATATTCCCAAATAATAATGAATATTTTATAACCACTTGCTTATTCGAAATATTTGCGTATTTTACCCATAACTATCCACATTAATCAAATCAACCCTTACTATTTCAAAATAATAAATAGAGGAAAATAAATTTCATTTATTAATAATTTGGGGTCTTACATATGAAGCCTCATTCTTGTTAGTAACTTAAATTAAAAAACTCAAAAGAAACATAGTGCGATTTCAGTTGTATGCATGTAGTTTTGGCCAAGAACCAAATTCAAACCGTAAATTTGATTTTTTAACCCACCTAAAATCACCACATATGTCAGAACCGTTGGTGGAATTTTAATTACTGCAGTTTGTGCGATTTCAAAAATAATTTGATTCTGTATTCAATCCAAACCCTAACAAATACTATACACTATCATATCGTAAAAACGTAAACAAGTAAATAAAGAAAGTGAAAAAGATAACTATTTTTATATTTTATTTTTTTTATATATGTTTTGGTGTTATGGGAAACTATATCACACCACTAATTGTTTTTCTACACAAAAAAATTAACCTTAAATCTCTTCTTGTATTTTTAACATGATTTGTGTCATTGAAAAATTTAAATCTATTTTATTATATAATTAGAAATATGCCCTTGTGTTTGTATGTATTATTATGGGAAAAACACTTTTACCCTACTGTGGTTGTAATGTTTTAAGCAATTAGTCATTGTGCTTTTAAAATATTCAATTAGCCCATTGTACTTTTAAAAATGTTCAATCAAGTAATTCCGTCAAATTTTGCTCACGGACGTTAAAAAATTGGGGGGAAAAAGCACCATTATCCCACTGTGCTTTTAAAATATTCAATTAGCCCACTGTACTTTTTTAAAATGTTCAATCAAGCAATTTCGTCCAATTTTACTCACGAACGTTTAAAAATTAGGCCAATTTTCATATGTGGCTTTAAAAAAATAAAATACGCGGAGGTCGTGGAAGGCAACTTTCAGGTACTCAGTGGCATGGTATCCTGTTTATAGGATACCAGAAGGTAACTTTCGTGCAGCTTTCTTGACTTACCATTCTCTTGGCCATTTAGTTCATAGACGGTCAACATTTGATTCTACTTGCATGGACATTTGTATAATTTCTCCAGTAGTAGGTCTTCAAAGCTACAATGCTCAGGTAGATATATTTACTTTTTATTGCATTATTTTTACTTATGGCACTGGGACGGTACTTATTCGTCTAACAATTTTTAGAAAGTTCATATTATCTTGTGGAAGTTGTTCACAGTTTTTAGGTTATTCATATTATGCCCAATTATCAAAATGATAAATTAGGCTAAATTGGCAACGTACATGTCCTTCAACCAACCAATATTAATATTCTAAAATTTGTAAAAGTTAGCAACAAAAATGATTTCTTAGTAAATCAATATACTGAAAATATGATGGTCTGAAGCATCCTGGGGTTAGATATTCTTGTTAGATCTTTTCTAAAGATGAATAACATAAGCACGAGGGAATTGAATTAAAATACACGTAATTTGTATTTTATTTTTTTAAGCCACATAGAAAAATTTGCCCAATTTTTAACGTCCATGAGCAAAATTGGACGGAATTGCTTGATTGAATATTTTTTAAAAGTATAGTTGGCTAATTGAATATTTTAAAAGCACAGTGGGGTAAATGTGTTTTTTTCCCTCAATTTTTTAACGTCGGTGAGCAAAATTGGACGGAATTGCTTGATTGAACATTTTTAAAAAGTACAGTGGGCTAATTGAATATTTTAAAAATACAGTGGCTAATTGCTTAAAATATTACAACCACAGTGGGGCAAATGTGTTTTTTCCCGTATTATTATTATCTGATTTTTCTTAATTTTATCATGTATACGCTAAAATATAATTGATTTATATATATGTATTATTATAAACATAACTAAAAATAATTTTTTATTTGAAAACATCATAAAATATTAATGTGTGGTGATATAAGTTTAAATTTTCGGTGAGGATGGGGATGGTTATTAATGTTACGCTTTGATTGGAGAAATGAAATTAGTGAATGAATGAAATAGATAATGAAATGAAATCATTTCATTCCTACTTCAAATGAGTCATTTCATACCGTCACTCAAAAAATAAAATTTATAAATTTAATAAGAATGAAAATGATTCATTCCATTACAACTAAATATATTTTTTTTTCTTTACGTATGAATAATTCATTATATTCCTACATGTGGTGGCCCACAACAAATGAAATGAAATTGACATTTTTTAAATTAAAATAAGGGGAAGAAATAATTGACCATCAATCAGTAATATTCAATTTTGTCTTTTGCAAATAGATTCTTTTCCCAAACGCAATTTCCGTCCCAAGATGTGAATATAATTTAGGCAAAAGCCAAACGACAACAGGAAGATATCTATTCTAATGAAACGCTTTCATGATCCGTTGGAATCGTTGGTGTAAATTTGTCTTTATAATTTTATTATTTTGCTTTTATAAATTAAGTTATATTATTATTTTATTTAAAATTTTAGTGCTCGAGATGTGACATGAGGTATCACTTTATAATAACAATATTTTGAGAAATTATAAAAATATACTTTTATATATAACACGAGAGTAAGTGTATTCAATTTGACAAAATTACGTCATTTTGAAAGCTACCTCTACCTCACGTAAAAGCGTGAGGTAGTTCTTTTATATCTTCTCATTTAATATTTCAAATTTTATATATAAAACATGATAATTTTTTCTCATACTATTTATACACCTAGTACGTGTGCTACCCTGATAGTATATCAATAAGAGTTCTGTTATGCAATGCGATAAATGTATGTCAACTTATAATTATAAAACTTATCAATACATGAGATTGGTAAAAATTATAAGAGTACACCACATATTACTCATTTCTTTAAACAAGTTACCATTAATACTTATTTACGTAACTAATAATTAAATAATTAATCAATGTAAAACATTCGTAATATATATCATTGTTAACGTCAAGGTTCGTCCGCTCGTCCAATCACCAAACAACGAGTCAAATCCTGCATAAAAAATGAGAAAATAAACTGAAAAGTATCGCGCAGGGCCACCGAAAGATAACTCCAATATAAAAATAAATACAAATCAAAGAATTAATTATAATGAACTCACAAAATCATTCCCAACAATCATTATCCTATCAATAAAGAAAATATCAGAGATATTTTGAGTTTAAGCTGTCAACTATGTCAAGGTTGTTTTCGGAAGTGGTTAGCATGAAGTTTATTAATTTTTGGATAAGTTAGTTAATTGGCCAATAAAATACTGACACACAGACGAAACTCTATGTATATCAACATTCTAAAACCAATTAACTAATTTATTCAAAAATTAAATTTCATGTTAATCGGATACGTTGTTTTCATATGTCAAATTTTCAGCCAAGTTGGTTAGTATTTTGATTATCCACTCTATTTCTTATTTATGATAGTCTATTATTATAACTCAAGGCGGCTGGTGATTTTATGTTCTTAAAATCAATAAATTGAATTGATATCAAATAATGAGAATTAAGAAGAGTATTAGGTGGATACTTTTATATTTTATTACTCCTTCCATTTATTTTATAAAAAATTTCTTTTTATTTATTTTTTGTAGGATTTAATAAAGAATTAATTACTTAGTTTCACTATTATCCCTAAATATTAATTTCACTCTCCTTTTATCTTTCTAATAATTTTAAAAGAAACGTATTAAAAACCTAGACCTAATTCAATTAACTAAACAAATAATTAATTATATTTCTTAATCTATATATTTTCTTTTAAATGTTAATTAAAACCAACGGAGGGAGTAATGACACGTGTTATTGTTTAGTTGTCAAGAAAGCAAACATAATTATCACTTTGTCACAATCGTAATTGGAGTCGAGAAGTCCTGTGGGAGGCCACTAAAAATTGAAAGGAAATTGACATTTACTAAAAAGAGAAAATAAGAGGAACAAATAATTGATCAATTTCATGATGTGTCACCATCACTTCATCAATCAGTATATTCCTTTCGTAAGTTTTAAATGATTTTATTTTTTAAAAAAATTATTTAACATTTTATATAATTCATATTTTTTTTTTAAATTATCCATCATAAAAAAATATTATAAATAAGAGAGAATAAGAGTACGAAATTCATAGTAAGTATAATAAAGGGTATTACAAATAATTAATACTATATATTTAATATTATATAATTATTTTTTTAATTCTTATGTATAATTTTTAAAATGTCATATATTATGGGACGGATGAAATAATTTCTGTCACCGGATGTAATGAATATGTACTTAATTGATGTACTAGTTGTGTACTGATTCTCTAATTTTTTTTAATACATAATTAAAGATAAATATTATATTTAATGACACTTTCAATGATATAATTATTTGCGATAAATCAATTATATGTTTAATCCATATTTTTAGTCGTTGATAATGATAGATCAATTATTATGTTGCCAGAATAAATATATGTTTAATGATATTTTTATATTTATTTTAATAATATTTTAAATTTTCAGCGATATTTATTATTTTAACAGTAAAATTATTGTTATGATATTATCAATCGTCATATTTTTTTTTCTTGCATTTACTAAAAGAACAAAAATAGAGGAATAAATAATTGATCACTTCCATGTGTCAGCATCACTTCATCAACCAGTAATATTCAATTTTTCTTTTGCAAGCGATAGATTCCTTCTCAGCCCAATTTCTGTCACTTGATATGACGAATATGTACTTAATTGATGTAGTTGATGTGTACTGATTTCTTTGTACACTGATACATACTTTTAGAGGGTGATTACTATAAAATTAATTTTAATTAATTAATTAATATAATGTCAATACGTAAGTTAGGAGGTAATTTTTCTATACGTGTCAGTATTATATTGATCAATTAATCAATTTATCATAAAATTAATTTTATGATAATCGAATTCATACTTTTAATATCATCCTTGCTTCCTTGGTGAACCTTAACATTGACCAAATAATGAATTCATGTCCCAAAAAATAAACTAATTTTCACTTAATTGATGAAATTGTTTTACATTACTAAATTATAAAAGTTTTTAAGATAGTTTTTTATGGGATCTCAGGATATAACATCGCAAGATCATGAATAATTTAAGATAAATTTTAATTAAATATGAGTGTTTTATAATTTTATTTATTTATATTTTGACCTTCAATGAGGGTAAAAATATAAACAAACTGTGACTCACCCAAAATAGGTCCACATAACTCATTTTGAGTCGCCAAAATACATGGTACATGATAAGTACTCCCTCCGTTCCTAAAAGATTGTCGTTTTAGAAGAAAAAATTTGTTCTAAAATGTTTGTCGTTTATAACTTTTGAGGAGAATAAATTATTTACTTTCTTATATTACCCCTACCTTTTCTCATTATCTCAAGAAATTCTCTCCCTTGTATTAATATTTTTCAACTTTCCATAAAGGGGTAGTGATGGAATTTCAAACAAATTTTACTTGGTAAATGATACTTTCTTAATCCATGTGCAAAAACCTTAAACGATAATCTTTTAGGAACGGAGATAGTAAGTTTTATACCTACTTATCTGGTATCTATTACTTGAATTAGTTGCTTAATCTCATGTTTCTTAGTTACTTTTCATACATTTTGTAGATTTTATACTTGGGAGCTGTGTGAGCGACTATTGGTATGAAAACGCAAGGAAAAATAATCCGGACATCGTTTGGGCTTTCATGTTCATTTCATGTTCTTGGCTTGGAACTTGAATTATATTGTAGAGCTTCTTCTTAGCTTTTTGGAACATCTTGAATCATTCCAATCGGAGTTCGGATGCAAGAGTTATAACATTTGTACCAACGGACATTGAACTTCAATGTTTTGGATGGTCATTTGCATAGCAGTCACTTCCAACCAAATTTCAACCTTTATCCGTCTATTATTTCTCAATTCTCAAAGAATGAAAGTTGTAGATCTCATCGAGATCTTAGATTTGATAGGTGACAGGCCCCGTAACTCCACCCAAATCAAAATTTATGGCCATTTTACTAGAGGACACTGCAGCAGAAAATCCTTGGCCATGGTAGCATTTCTAGTACATTTTAGGCGCGTGATCGCTTGATCCTGAACCAAAAAAATGCCATCTACTACTTGAGCGTGGGCGCGCCCAACTCTAGGCCATTCCCAGGTCTTGGCGCGCCACTTGAAGTTGACGGAAATGACTTTTTCCATAAATGAAAGCAATTGGAGCGTAACTTGGAGGAGGGTTCAATTAGGGCTTATATAGAGAAGAGATATCAGTATGTAAGGGGGGATTCCACCCTTGGGGGATTAATCTAGATTACATATGCTCTTTTCTTCTCTTTCTTGGTTAGATTAGATTAGAACCCTAGATTAGATTAGAGTTGAAGATTGAAGCAATTGGAGAATATAGGAAATTCAGAATTGGAGCAAAAGAGATCAGATTTGCATTCCCAATTTTCTAACTTCTCTTTACTTCTATCTTTATTTCTCAATGTATAATCAATTGTGGATTATGAATTTTGATTCTATGATGAGTTAAACTCTATTTTGGGATTGCAATGGAATCTATTGCCTAGTTTATTTTGATATACTTCATTGTTAGCCCTATTGATTGTTATGAGATTGTCTATTAAGATTTATGCTTAATTGCTTAGTTGATTGGCCATCGATTACTGTGATAATCCATATAAACTTGAAAGACGAAGTATGGGTTTAGATCTGATCTTAATAGATTGTGATTATATGTTTTATATGGTGATGGGATGTATGATTTGTGCTTAGGATAGACATATACCGAAACACCACTCCTAGTCAATTGAGAACTGGGGCTTAAACCCTAATTATTTATAAATCACATAGACATATAATGATTTAGGTAATGTGGGTGTTCATGTGTATTCTATCAATTGTGGATTATATATGATATGGGTATAGTACATTGAGAGATGACTATACTTACTTTCGTGTTCTCATTAACAATCCCAATTTACAATTAATTGAAACTTTGATGGAAGTGTGTTGATTTAAATGATTCAATAGGTGAAATTGTAATCGCAAGTCTTCATTATCTAGTCTCACTCTAGGGATAGTTAGGCTTATTTAATTTCATAGTTTAAATATATAGGTATTAAATCAATCGTTTAAATAAGACTAAAATGGTTATGGGCTAGTGCTTGGTGAACTTTATTAGTTAATTCTCCGTGGGAACGATACTTTACTTACTCTTTATTACTTATTGACTGTGTATACTTGCACGCATATATTGATTAGTAAAACGACCAACAGTACAGAATCTAAATACAAACTCCATTTATACAACTGTCGTGCAAAATACGACAACACATAAGCTGAGAGTTTGTGTAAGACCCCAACTTTTATGAATAAAGATGATTTTTTTTTATAAATATTATTTTTGAATATTAAGGTGTGAATTTGTTATAATGTTATAGTTGTGGGTAATATTTATAAATTTTTCAAAGTAAGCAAGTTGTTATATAATATTCGATTGGTCGGGGAATATTCGTTTTAACATGGAATATTCGTATGACGGCACAATCGTTGGTGGACCCCACAAAGTAATTATTGTCAGAATGAGAAAACGACAAAAATATCTTTTTATAAAAATAACGGCGGAAGTTTTACCGTTAACTGTTGAAATACCCGGTGTTAAAAGTACAGTAATACGCGTGATTGCATAGTAGCATACAATATTAATTATTGATGCTTACATGAGAAGTCACTCAGTTTTGTTCAATTATTGATATAGTAATTGCTGCATAGTATCTCACGTTATTTGATTTAATTATTTTCGATATTTTATATATATTATTAAATCAATAATTGAGACGATACAATTATTCATATTAATATTTGCAATATTGACGATGTCTAGAAAGTTCTGTCGAGGAGAGGTTTGGTCACCTAATTGCGCGTCAATAGGGAGAAATTTTTATTGGAAAGCCTCATCTTTCCTGGGAATGACCTGGTTGTTAAATATTGCGAATAATAATAATAAATGTTGTTAAAAATATTGAGGGGATTTTTATGAAGTATTTGATGTAAATTTTGCTTATTTTATAGACCCCCATTTACCCATTTTTCAAAATAATCGATAGAAAGTTATTCTGTATATTTTTATATAATAAAAGGTGGGGCCATATGTGGGGCCCACGGGAGAAAAAAAATGACTTGGGGAGAGAAATCGAGGTATGTCACTTGGGGGGGACAATTTATATATATATTATATATGTATATATTATATATATAAATTATAAGTTTTGTTTTTTTATGAAAAATAGATTATATTATATTCTATTTTCCTATAAATAGGATGCTTAGTTATAATTGAAAATCACACCAGAATCAGAGAATTCTTCTTCTATAATATTGTGCGTATTTCTTTCGAGTTTTAAAAAGCTTTAAGCGTAAAAAATAGTGAAAGTTTTCTTCAAGAATATCCCCGCTATACCAGTTGGAATAATCTTCTTTTCAAGGTAAGGGATATTATTTTTGTTCAGTATTCGTATAAAATAATATTTTCTTCCATACTCTGTAGTATATAAGTAATATTATTTCGTTTCAGATTTTGAATTCTACACTCATTTTGTTAAAGTTTTAGATTCTATACTCCATGAAATTAGTAGAATATCTTTGATATTTGCGCTTCATCCAGTATCTTTTCATAAAATATTATTCTGAGCATTCTTGATAAGTTATAACTTTTTCATGCCGGAGTACTATTCACGGGGTACTATTCTCGAAGTACTATCCACGGGATACTTTATTCACTCGATTCTTATTCACCCGAGTCTTATTCATAATAAAATTGATTTCTTTTAGGTCAAATTATTTTGATACAATATTATTCTTGAATTTTACTCCACAAAGCAGTATCATGTTGACAATTTGGACATTATTGAAATCTGGATAAATTAAATTATAAATCTTTAAAAATTTATCCTTTACTTTCGTTTAATTGAATTCTTATATCATTGTCATCATCCTCATGCTTATATTGTTATGAAGGTCATTTTTGGTCGTAGTGCATAGATGGACTTGGTATGATTATGACCAGGAATTATTTGGTATAATCATGACCGTAATGTTGGAAATGATGTGGTTAAAGTCCTCATTGGCCCGTAGTGCATTGATGGACAGTTGTTCGCATGATCATGACCATTGATGAATACACGAATATCCTTGGCCCGTAGTCGTGGATAATTTGTGGTTGTGATACTAATGAATATCCTTGGTAGTAGTCTGGGGGGATGATGGATTATTTATTAAAAATTTGAGTCCCAAATGATAAAAGTGATGAAAAACCTTTTAAATCATAAAAGATAGTAGATTTTATTCTCTACTTGACTCTTTTAATGGATTGCTTTGTTCCACTGCAGATTAAACTTGATGTTTGTTATATTGTATCGCTTTAACAACGCTGAAGGCTAACGATAATTTATTACATATTATCTTAGTCATAATATTTTTTTTGGGCTAGTTGAGCTCACCCTTTTCTTTCATTGTTCTCTTCGGAAATGAGAATATAAATTGGGACTAGTCGGGAACAGGTGTGATGCAGATTTTTGCAACTTTTGGCCTTATTCAAATCTTCATAACTTCTTTATCCGTTATCACAATTAGTCCGCTTTTGAGGCTATGGAAAGCTTGTAACATGCTCTATAAAACCCCCATGATTTCATAATTTTTTAAATTCATTAATTATTCCGAAATTTGGCTCCAAAGTCCTCCAAGACTAAGTTTTTACTAACAATGATACGTGAAAAACGTTATGAACACGCGACATACTTGGCGGTAAAACGAGTCTATAGGCCATAGTTCCTAATCGATCGAAGATTTCAAATGGGCCAATTTAATCGATGGTTAAGATAACGCCTTCTTGAACCTTCTTCTTCATATTCATCAGATTCGGGTGTGTAGCTTGAGCGGCTTTAACTTTATCGATTAAAATCGATTCCACTCGTATATTCGCTATTTTCACGTGGGTCCCTAGAGTCTTTAACTCTATCTTCATCTTTTCTAAGTTATACAAAATGAGTCTTTGTGTTAACAAAATCACACTCATAAACGCATACGATCTTCTACTCAACACATCAGCTACCACGTTCACTTTTCTACGATGGTTTTGAATGGCACGATCGTAATCTTCAACAGCTCGAGCCAATATCTTTGGCACATGTTACGTTCGTTTTAGTTGAAGAAATATTTAAGGTTTTAGAAATGGGGTTTTGTACTAGGGTCAATACAAAATTCGATTTTACGCTCTGGGGTAGGCCAAGAAGTCTTCAGGAATACGTCAGGAAATTTATTAACAATAGAAATATCATTCAAAACTGTGACTCTCATCCATGACTTGGATAGTATGTCACATTGATACCTATCAACTTGCCATCGTCATTCACGATGTCGCCTACAGAATGTCTGGCTTCGGTGCATTCCACACAAGGAAGTCAACAACAAAAGGATCGGGGCTCTTTACTTATGGCTTGATATGACAATGATTGAATTTAGTGGTTTGTGTGACGCCCCCAAAACAGGTATACATCACCCATCTTGAGTCGCCAAAGAAAGACACTATAAAAAGTATTTACAACATCATTTATACAACTGTCGTACAAAATACGACGACATGTATACTGTGAGTTTAAATACAAATACATATACCTACTCTGACTCATGTCACAATTGCACCTTACATAAAGGTACAGTCAAAAACTGTTTTAGAAATTAAAATCTTTGGAAAGTGCTTAAAGAAACCTTCGTACATAGGAGGCCATGAATCTAAGTTATGATAGATATCATATGTCCAGAGAATTATCCTTGGTTGACCCAATAAACCCCAAAGAAAAACGAGAAGATTACTATCATGTTCCTTCCAATGGTAAGTCTTCTCTTGACATATAACTATCTCCACTGTCTCCAAGTGAAAATTATATTTCAAATAAACCCCAAGATCATATAGGTAGTGCTTTCGTAGATATACTCGGCAAGTGAATGTGCATGTACACAACCACATGTCTTATGATAACACGAGGATGTATGTCATTAAACATCTTATATGATAGTGACAAAACACCCTTCCAAAGTTGGGTTACTTTCACTATTCGGTTCACCAAAATTAAATATCAAATGGCGTATACAATACGACACACTTATCTAAAGTTCTCAATAAAATTATTTCCATACTATTTAGGGAGAACCTCAACAACTATAGACCATTTTATTTCTATTCCCTGTTATCCCAGCTTCGACCCATTTACACTCTTATTACACGAAAGAAATTGTGAAGCAAAAGGGTGAAACCTGTAAGCCCGATAAAGAATATCATAACTAAAGATAATTAAATTATCAATAGCTTTTGTCAATAATAAATCGAGAGATTTAGAACATATGGTAGATGATAAAACTTTTCAACCATAGTTACGGTGAACGAGCGATCCATTAAAAGTCGTCAAATAGACCATCGAGTCTATTATCTTCTCCATGTTAAAAGTCCACCAATAATGTTTTATCCACCTAACATCAATCATCAATTCACATCCACAATCATATGAATAACTCATAATCATAATTGTGATTACGAATTCCTTTTCGCACCGGGGACGAAGATAATTTTTATCACTTATCTTCACGAAATATCAAAAATCATGGTTATACCAAATCACAATCCACGCTCATAATCATACTAATAAATTCATCTTTGCCTTACTAATAAAATATTCATTAACAATTCATCTTTTTTGCTACGAGGCGAAGACATACAAATTGTATTTTAGAAGAGTCAAGTAGAGCATGATATCTCTTATCTTCTACGAACTTAAAAGTTTATTATCAATATTTTATCGGTTGAGACTCGACAATAAATAATCCACATCATCGAATCACCCACCTTTTCTGACCAGGATATTCGTTAATATCACATCCATGAATTAACCATACACTTCTGACCAGGATATTCATTATTATCACATCCACGAATTAATATTTCATTCTTTGAGACTCAACTCGATAATTAATCCACATCATCAATTCATCCTCGCACTTATAGGCGAGGATATTCTTTTAGTATCACGACCACGAATTATCCATGCACTACGGGCCAAAGATAATCGTGTTTTCATCAATGATCTTGATCATGTCATAAAACAATTCATCTTTGCACCCTTGGCGAAGAGAATCCATAGCCATAATCATACCAAAAGCGTCCATCAATGCACTACTGACCCGATGAGGACTTTTTCCACATCATTTGTAACATTACGGTCAATGATTATCTTAAATAATCCTGAGTCATAATCATACCAAGTCCATATATGCACTTTCTGAGGCCACATGATGACTTTCAATATAATATATACATGAGGATGATGACAATGATATAAGTATTAATCAAAGCGAAAATAAGGATAAATATTAAAGACTTTAAATTTATCCAAATATTATCAATCACTTAATAAACTCATAATCAAATATTATTAATATTATAATAATATTTTAATCACTTTTTAAACGTATAAATAATTTATTTTAATTGTTTACACTTTACCAAATAATGCATTTAATTATTCAAAATGCCATACTCATAAGATTTCATCACCAATGATCAAATCCTTTATCAAAAATATTTGCATATACCCCTATATAGGATTCTCAAGCCATAAAATCCTATTTACCAATTTTCAACTTCACATAACATATTTAACTCATATACTTCATAACTAGTGCATTTTCATGAAAAATACCAAATCGGTCCCAAAAATATTTCTTTTACGGGATTTAGCGAATATAGTCCCATATTGAACATATATTTTTCTTGGAATTTTTAAAATTCATTTACTATTTTCAAAAATCATTTTCTAATTATTTCCTTAAGAAATTAGCTACCTCAAGTTTAACTCCAGAAATTCCCAAATCTTGGCGGGGATCTTACACATGTTAACGTGATCTTCGGTTTAAATTTCAAGGTCATGAGGAGTTATAGAACTCTCGGTTATAGCGTTTTTAAATCGAAAAAACCTAAATATTGAAATGGTCATAACTTGCTCATTTTAAGTCGGAATGAGCTCATTTTTGGACATGAGGTACTTTATACCATATATTTTCATGTCCCAAAAGGCGAATTTTTCTCACAAATTAAGTGGCCAAAATGCCCTTTTAAAAATATGGACAGATGCTTTTAAGCATTTCTAGATTTTTCATCCTTTACTAAAATCATTCCACACGAAAATCTGGTAAATCCTTTTAAGTGATTCCACTTGGATAAGTTAGGAAACTCATAGATCTAACTCTAGAACTTGACCACACTCAAAAATTCGAAATATAATAGGAGATATGGTCAATTGAATTTCATGTTCTATTTTCACCAAAATCTGATTTTTCAACCCTTTGTGATTTCTAAGAAACTTTCATGTTTTCTCATAATAACCAACATAACTCATCATAACACTTACTAATACTTCATATACCCATGATTTTTCATCAGTCCAATGCTTTTATTATGACTTTCATCATAATCCACATAAACAGATCATTTCCACAATTAAATAAGGAATGAATACAAAGGATCATTCACCATTTATGTGGTAATCCATATAGACAGGTTATTCTAACAGAATAATAAAGAATAGAATATCAGAAGAATTCACCATACATGCGATAGACCGCACAGACAGGTTATTCTCAACAGAATAATAAAGAATGGAACCAGTCGTAAATCGCTTGCCAAGCGGGATATTCAAGACATAATAATAAAAGCGGAATCGAAGATATTCAAATTAGCGCAAGAAAGAATAATAGAATAATAAATAATGGAAACAACAAGGAAATCACCATGCATGCGATGAACCGCACAGACAGAGTTATTCAATGAATAATAATTAATGGAACTAGGTCGGCGTAATATGCAGCGAAGCGAGATATTCAAACGAGAATAATAAAGAGCGGAATAATAGAAGAATTTCACCATGTATGCGATGCTTGGCATAAACAGGTTATTCAACATAATAATAAAGAATGGAATATCGGAAGTTCTCTTCATGAATATAAAAAGAAATAATACCCCTTACGAGTACAATAAATAATATCCACTACCTCAAAAGAAGGCTGGATCTTTGGAATAGTGAGGTAGCGACTTCTCTTCCTCTTTCTCTATAATTTCTCTCTATAATAATGGCTCTAAAGCTTTAGTGAATTGGTGAGAAATGAAGGAAGAATGAAGCTTCTATTTATAGAAAAATATAGTTTCGATAATTGCACGTTTGGGGCTCAAAAATTACGATCTGATACCTCCAACTTTTCTTTTATTTTTAATTTAGTCCTGCAAGTATTATCAAACTTGCACCACCTCCCCTAATAGTAAATAATGTGAATCAATAGTTCAATCATGTGACTCAATAGTTCTAGACATGTGAAAATACGAATTACAGTATAGTACCTCCATCTATACCTCCATTTTTAACTTAGTCATGCAAGTCTTATCAATCTTGCACCAACTCCCCTAATAGTAAGTGAATGTGACTCAATAGTAAACACATGTGAACAAATAGTTATATAAACATGTGAATTAGTAGTAATTAATTGCTCATTTATCCGATAAATTACCCGATTTATCAATATAACCCCCAGACATCAATTATCATCGAAATAGATGTCGATTTTCACTAACACTAATAATCCCAACACAATGGAACTATCAAATTCATCTTTAATCAACACGAACTTATTCGTCATTAATATTATAACTCACAATATTTAACAACCGAATTCGTTCCGGGGAAAGAGGGGATTTCGATAAGGATTTCTCCTGTTGATAGGCGCCTGTGATTAGGTGACCAAACCTCTCCTTGGCAGAACTTCTAGACATTTGTAAATATTACAATTTAATAATATGAATAACTTTGTCGTCTCATTTATTGATTTAATAATATATCATATAATGTAGATGATACTGTGACAATAATCGAATCAATAATATGAGAGATATGATGCGTGAATTCTTTGTAGCAATAATTGAGCTAATAAAACAAAACTTCATCATCACTTACTTTGAAAAATTTTCAAATGTCACCATAACTTTAAACTTTTATCAATTTAACTATTAACCGAGACAACTCGACAAACTTTGCTTCGTCTTTTAAAGCATAGTCATGTTGTTTTGCTCCACTTGATGAACTCTACCTCTTTCATGTGACGAATACTTTTGGGAAAGTACTTGTCGTTGAACAATTCTTGGAACTTCTCCCAAGTCATCTTGATCACGGTGGTTGAGTACGCTTTACGATTCCCACCAAGAATCGCCTCTGCGCAACATAAAGGTGGCAAAGGGAACCTTTTGCTCCTCGGAGCATCTCAAGACATCAAATATCTTGCAGATCTACTTTATCCACGTCTCCGCCTTAAGTGGTTTTGGCTCTCTAAAAAACTCCGGTGATCCTAATTCCTTGAATGCTTAGCGGTGGATCATCAAGAGAGTTGCCGGTGTTTCCACCGCATTTTGGATGGGAGCAGCTCTTGCCCGATGTTGCATGAATTGCATAAAGCCTCCGAACATTCCATCGTTCATCATCTCGGCTGTTGTTGTTTGCTCGAGGATTGTCACCTTCCTAATGCACATTATCCTCGATTATGGATCATGGAGACTCAACGGTCTCCTCATGCTCCATTGCTATTCTCAACATTCTCTGATGTCATTTTCAAATCGCGCCACAAAACAAGGGTTAATTAACATATCACATATTATCCCTATACTCGACCGACCAATTAAATACCAAATAAACTTAGTGTCATACTAAGGTGAAGGAATTCCCCGCCTCTCCCTCCTGAGTTCTTGTCTCACATCTTATGAGGATCATATCCTAAGCTTTGATATCAACCGTGGCGCCCTAAAATAGGTATACATCACCCATCTTGGGTGCGCCAGGATACATGGTAATCGAATATACAAATACAACTTAATAATACAACTCATCGTGTAAAAATACGACAAAACATACGCTGTTAGTTTTAATACAAATATTGTCATCTAGACAATATCCATACTCAATTGAGTCCTCATTACAATTACTATCACACTATTTATTAGAATAGTGAGGACTACTAATGCCATCATCTGGACTGTTAATCCGTTCCTCAACTCGTCCCAGCTATATTCTCATTTTCTGAAGAGAACTGTGAAGGAAAGGGTGAACTCAACTAGCCCAGTAAGAAATATTATGACTAAGATAATACAAAGTAAATTATCGTTAGCCTTTAACAAAGATGTTAACCGATACAATATAACAAACATCAAGTTTAACTACTGGTGAACAAGCAATCCATTAAAAGAGTCAAGTAGAAATAAAATCTACTATCTTTTATGATTTAAAAGGTTTTTCATCACTTTTATCGGCCGGGACTCGACAATAAATAATCCACATCATCCTTGCAGCTACTACCAGGATATTCATTAATATCACAACCATAAATTATTCATGCACTCACGGGCCAAGGATATTCGTGTATTCATCAATGGTCATGATCATGCCAACAACTGTCCATCAATGCACTACGGGCCAATGAAGACTTTTACCACATCATTTGTAATATTACGGTCATGATTACACCGAATAATCCTTGGTCATAATCATACCAAGTCCATCCATGCACTACAGGCCACAGATGACTTTCAAAAAAAAAATATAGACATGAGGATGATGACAATGATATAAGAATTCAATAAAACAAGTTCAAGAATTAATTTATCCAGGAACTAATAACGTCCAAATTGTCAACATGACACTTCTTTGTAGAGTAAAATTCAAAAATGCTCAGAAGAATATTTCCATGAAAAGATACTGGATGAAGCGCAAATATCAAGGATATTCCATTAATTTCATGGAGTATAGAAGTCAAAACTTTAACCAACTGAGTATAATAAAGAATGGAATAACAAAAGAAATCACCATGCATACGGTACTTGCGCATGTATGAGTTATTCCAATGTAATAATAAATAACGGAACCAGTCAAAGTAAATTACTTAAGCCGAAGCGTGATATTCCAATGTAATAATAAAGAATGGAATAACAACAAAATCACCATGCATGCGATAGAGCATCAAGATAGGTTATTCCAACGAATAATAATTAATGGAATCAATCGGTGTAATAATACGCACCGTGAGATATTCCAAATGAAATAATAAAGAATGGAATAACGAAGAATTTCACCATGTATGTGGTACTTGGCATATACTGAGTTATTCCAACATAATAATAAAGAATGAAATAATAGAAGAATTTCACCATGTATGCGGATTTCTTGGCGTGAGCGAGTTATTCCAACATAATAATAAAAATAGAATAATGTAAGAATTTCACCATGTATGCAGATTGTTGACAGATAAAAGTTATTCCAACATAATAATAAAGAATGGAATAACAGAAGTTTTCTTCATGAATACGAAATAAATAATACCCCTTACGATTACAACAAATAATATTCCTTACCTTCTAAAGAAGAGTACTCCGACGGGTAGGCCGGGGATATACTTGAAGAAACTTGCACTACGCTCAAAGCTTTCTTAAATGTAATATCGCCAAGATTATAGAAGAAGAATTTCTCTGCTTTCTCTCTCCAGAGTTTCAGTGAATTCGTAAGAAATAATGAAGGAATGAGCTTTTATTTATAGAATAATGGATTGAATAGTAACTAATTCATGAACGGTCCAGATTGATTCAATTTTAAACGGACGGTCCAGATTGATTTAATAAAATATTCTAATAAAACAAAATCTTTTTAAATAAAATATAATATATTTTATTTATAATCTAATAAAATGAAAATTTTTATAAAAGTATTCTTTTTTATATAAAAGATTTTACTATACAAACACTATTCGTGCACTATGCAAAATAATAAAATATAATATATTCTAATTATTGCCTAATAAAACAAATAACTTTATAAAAGTATTCTATTTTATATAAAAAAGATTTTACTATACAAAACACTATGCATAATAAAATATAATATATTCTAATTATTGCTTAATAAAACAAATAACTTTATAAAAGTATTTTGTTTTATATAAAAAGCTTTTCTGTTTTATTACATTAATAATACTAATAAAACAAACTTCATCATCATTATTATAATTCACACTATTAATCGACCAGTCGTTCCCCACGAAAGAGGGCTTTCGATAAGGATTTCTCCCTATCAATGCGCAATTAATTAGGTGACCAAACCTCTCCTTAAAGCGAACTTTTAGACATCGTTAATATTGCAAATAATAATATTAACAACTTTGTCGTCTCAATTATTGATTTAATAATATATAAAATATCGACAATAATTGAATCAATTAACGTGAGATACTATGCAACAATTACTGAAGCAATAATTGAACAAAACTGAGTGACTTTCCATGTAAGCATCAATAATCAATACCGTATGCTACTATGCAACTATGCGTATTCATTTACTTTTAACACCGGGTGTTTCAACAGTTAACGGTAAAACTTCCGCCGTTATTTTCATAAAATATTTTTCTCGTTTTCTCAATCCGACAATAATTCCATTGTGGGGTCCACCAATGATTGTGCCGTCGTACGAATATTCCTTGTTAAAATGAATATTCCTCGACTAATCGAATATTATGTAACAACTTGTGTACTTTGCAAAATTTATAAATATTACCCACAACTATAACATTATATCAAATCCACACCATAATATTCAAAAAAATATTTCAAGAAATTTAAATCTTTATTCATAAACTTTGGGGTCTCACACCCGTGACTCCTCTACCTCGCCTATATAAGGCAGTGCATGCTGCTGAATGAAAATTAAGAATTTCCCTGAAGAATTTCTCTCTCTTTTCTCTTGTTTATTCTCTCTAAATTTATGCAGCAATTATAAGAGTATTTTATACACTTCGCTAATGTTTTATAACACGTTATCAGCACGAGGCTCTAACCAGCTGAGACGGTAAAATTAAATTCTTGCAATTTATTATTATATTACCAGTTTGGCTATGCCACCAATAATATAATTTTATTCTTATAATTGGCTTTAAATTCTTATAATTTATTATTATACTACCAGTTTGGCTATGTCACCAATAGTATAACGTTATTCTTACAATTGGCCTGGCTTTGCCGCCTATTATATTCTTTAACTGTCAAGTTATATTTATGTTTTATTGTCCATCTTTAAATTCTATTATTTACAATGGTACCATCTATCCTTGTTGATCTTACAAGACTTGGTGGGAACCTTTTTACCATTAAGTTCTGTTATTTACAATGGTACCATCTATCCTTGTTAATCTTACAAGACTTGGTGGGAACCTTTTTACCACTTATTAAATTGTTGGAATAACCTGTATATGCAGAATATCGCATACCTGGTGAAATTCTTCTGTTATTCCATTCTTTATTATTCTGTTGGAATAACCTGTCAACGCGGACTACCGCATGCATGGTGAAATTCTTCTGTTATTTCATTCTTTATTATTACTCGTTGAAATAACTTTTGCCTACGCTAACTACCGCACTTAGGGTGAAGATCCATTTGCATTTTGTATATATATATTTTGTTGAACTATAATACTTGTATATATACATTAACGATTGCATATTCTTTTTACTCAAATAATATGCTAATAACATAAATATAAGAATATTTATATTTGCATTTTATCACCACTTGAGGTCGTAACTTAGTTTATTTTCTATATCATATATGCATTTTATTTATTGTTTTAATAAATAATAAAATTTTGTTTTAACCCAGAATAGATGGCAAACTTGGTAAAAATAGATTTTTCTATTTTGAAAATCTCTAGAGACAACTATTTGGCTTGAAGCACTTGATGCAGTAATCGCACCTTAGTGCAAAAATGAGTTAGAAAAAGACCATTGAATCGTGAAATACAAACAACTTTGCAAAAATGCAAAGCCATAATTTTTCTTAAATCACCATATTGATGAATGATTAAAGATTGAATATTTAACAGTCAAAGATCATTTGTCTTTATGGACACAACTGAAGGAAAGATTTGACCACCAAAAATTGGTTGTTCTCTCCTAATGCCAAATTTGAGTGGCTTAATTTAAGGCTACAAGATTACAAATCAATTACTGAATATAGTTCCACCGCTTATAGAATAACCTCTACTTTGGCTTTGTCATGGAGATCCAGTTTGAAACCCAAATGTTAGAGAAAACGCCTCAACTTTTCATCCCACCAACATGATTCTCATTATAACAAGATGATGTATGAGTAAGTTCACAAAATTTAGTGACTTGTTGTCTATCCTCCTTATTATGCAGAAAAGAATAATGAATTGTTGTTGAAAAACCATCAAGTACGGCCAACGGGTGCTACCCCATTGCCAGATATTAACAACACGTCATTCCAGCAGAATAAACATGACAATAGATGGTCATATAATAAGAAGTCTTGAGGACGAAAAAAGAATAAACGAGTAAAATCGTAACAACAAATTCGGTATCAGCGACAATTCAAAGCCACCGTAAGTGGCAAGTGTTCTCGAGTCGTAAAAATAAAGAAAATGCAGCACCGATAAAGAACAAACCAGATGTTTGTTTTAGGTGTGGGATGAATGGGTATTGGTCGCGTACCTGTCGTACGCCGAGGCATCTGGTTAATTTATTCCAGGAGTCTCAAAATAATAAAGTAATGGAGGTAGAAATAAACTTTGTCAATCATCATTTGGATATTGTTGATGTTCCACCAATGACCAACAATGAGGAAAAGGTTGTTTTACTGGACTTTCTGAAAGTATCTTTTGGGATAACGTTTAATTTTTGTTTTAATTAAACACCTTGCATGTATAATATTATTAGTTTTCATGCTATACGTGGTATGTGTTTATCATGAATAAAATTATACCTTTTATATGTGTCAGACCATCTTTAATGAATATCTTCTCATCACTTTTACTATTTCTAAAAAATAGAATATCCTAGAAAAACTTCATTCAATTTCTTCTGGATTATATACTATAAAAATTAGAGCAATTGAGTTTCATTCTGTTATGATTTCAAAAATCATAGATCCCAAATCCTTTATGCTTTGGCATGAAAGACTCGGTCATCCAGGTACTTCTATGATGCGTCGTATTATTGAAAATTCTAATGGTCATCCTCTCAAAAATAAGAAGGTTTTTCCTAAGAGTGAATTTCCTCAGTCTTTGATATTCTCGAGGAAAATTAATTGTTTGATCATCACCAGTAAAAGTTTATAAAGAAGCCCTAAAATTCCTAGAGAGAATTCAAGGAGACATTTATGGACCTATTCACCCATTGTCTGGCCCATTTCGATATTTCATGGTTTTAATAGATGCTTCAATTAGATGGTCTCATGTTTGTCTTCTCTCTTCTCGAAATTTTGCCTTCTCAAAACTTCTTGCTCAAATAATCAAGTTACGGGCTCAGTTCTCAGATAATCCAATCAAGTCAATTCGACTTGATAACACAGCTAAATTTTCATCAATGACTTTTAATAATTTTTGTATGACTAATGGAATCTCCATTAAGCATTTTGTTCCTCATATTTATACACAAAATGGTTTAGCTGAATCTTTAATAAAAAGACTTCAACTAATTGCACGACCATTAATGTTAAGGGCTAACTTGCCTACCTCAGTTTGGGGTCATGCAATTCTTCATGTTGTAGCCATCATTTGATTAAGACCAACGGCTCTTCAAAAATTTTCTCCTCTACAGTTAGTTCTTGGACAAAAACCCAACATATCACACTTTCGAGTTTTTGGAAGTGCAGTATATGTTCCAATTGCACCTCCACAAAGAACTAAAATGGGAGCCCAACGAAGAATAGGTATTTATGTTGGTTTTGATTCTCCTTCATTATCGACATATCTTGAGCCTTTAACTGGAGATGTTTTTACTGCACGTTATGTAAATTGTCATTTTGATGAATCTGTATTTCCACCATTAGGAGGAGGGAAAAGTTTGAAATACAAAACCCTCTGAAATATCATGGAATGCATCAAATTTAAATTCACTTGATCCTCGTACAGGACAATGTAAAATTGAAGTTCAAAGAATTATTCATTTATAAAATATTGCAAATCAAATGCCAGATGCATTTAATGATGCTAGAAAAGTGATAAAGTCACATACACCTGCATTGAATACTCCAGCAAGGATAGAAATACCTATTGAAAAATCTATTCCTGGAGAATTGACGAATAAGGTAATAGAAGAATCTAAACCACGCCAGAAGCGTGGAAGACCGGTTGGTTCAAAAGACATTGTACCACGAAAATCAAAAGCAAATAAGGGAATCCCAGAAGGAATACCCGTTCCAGAATTAGCACTTATTCCAAGAATGGGAATAGCCCCAGAAGAGGTACAAACTGCTCCAGAAGTAGCACTTATTCCAAGAGTAGGAATAGCCCCAGAAGTGGTTCAAAATCTCAGTGAAGGGATAAGAGATGAACACCAAGAGATCTCGATAAATTATGTACATGATGAGAAAATATGGGATCGAAGCAAAGTCATGATTGACGATATATTTGTTTTCTCTATAGCATCGATATTACTTTAATTCTCGACATCTGATCCCGAACCACAAAATGTGGAAGAATATCTGGAAAAGAAAAGATTGGCCAAAATGGAAAATGCTATTCAAATCGAAAGAACAATCTCTATTGAAAAGAGAAGTATTTAGACCAAGAGGTCCAAACACCACTTGGGTGTAATCCTCAGTTGGAAACAAATGGGTATTTGTATGCGAAAGCAAAATGAGAAAATGAAATTGTGAGATACAAAGCGACTTGTAGCTCAAGGGTTTTCACAAAACACCTGTATTGATTATCGTGGATACATACTTCCAAAGAATGGATGGAGTCACTTTTCGCTTTCTTATAGATATGACAACCATGGAAGGTTTGGAAACACGTCTGATGGATGTTGAAACAAAGATACCTATACGGCTCACTGACGGTGAGATTTATATGAGAATCCTCAAGGATTGAAAATGGCTGAATCACAAAAGCCCCGTTACATATATTTAATCAAGTTACAACGCTCATTATATGGGTTGAAACAGTCTGGTCGTATGTGGTATAATTTACTTAGTGATTATTTAATAAAAGATGGATATATAAATGATCAAATATGTCCGTGTGTTTTTATTAAGAAATCACAAAGTGGATTTTCCATTATTGTTGTATATGTGGATGATTTAAATCTTGTAGATACTCCTGAAGAACTCGCAAAAACTGCTACTTATTTAAAAGATGAATTTGATAAAAGATCTTAAAAATACAAAATTCTATTTGGGAATACAAGTGAAGCATTTAACATCTGGAATTTTTGTTCACCAATCCACATATGCTAAAAAATTCTCAGTCATTTTCATATGGATAAAGCTCATCCTTTGACTACCCCGATGGTTGTTCGATCTTTAGAAGTTGATAAAGATCCATTTCGGCCTCTAGAAAGTGGGGAAGAAGTTCTTGGACCTGAAGTTCCATACCTAAGTGCAATATGTGACGCCCCCAAAAATAGGTATACATCACCTATTCTTGAGTCGCCAAATACATGGTACAAAATATAAATACAACTTAATTATACAAACGTCGTGTAAATAATACGACAAAACATAGCTGAGAGTTTTAATAAGAATATTGTCATCTAGACAATATCCACACTCAAAGGAGTCCTCATTACATTTATTGTTACACTATTTAACAGAATAGTGAGGACTACTAATTCTATCATCCGGATCGATCAATCTGCTCCCCAACTCGTCTCAAATGCCTATATTCTCATTTCAAAGAGAAACGATGAAGGAAAGTGGTCACCAACTAGCCCAAGAAGAAATATTATGACTAAGATAATGCGTAATAAATTATCATTAGTCTTCAACAATGTTAAACTGATAAAATACAATAGACATCAAGTTTAACTACAGCGGAACAAGTAATCCATTAAAAGAGTCAAGTAGAGAATAAAATATATTATCTTTTATGATTTAAAAAGGTTTTTCATCATTTTTATCGCTGAGACTCAGTTTAATAAATAATCTACATCATCCCTGCACTACGGCCAAGGATATTCATTAGTATCACGACCACAAATTATCCATGCACTACGGGCCAAGATAATCGTGTTTTCATCTACGGTCCTGATCATGCCATAAAATAATTCATCTTTGCTCCCTTGGCCGAAGAGAATCCATAGCCATAATCATACCAAAAATTGTCCATCAATGCACTACGGGCCAATGAGGACTTTTTCCACATTATTTGTAACATTACGGTCATGATTATACCGAATAATCCCTAGTCATAATCATACCAAGTCCATCTATGCAATACAGGCCACAGATGATTTTTAACATAATATAAACATGAGGATGATGACAATAATATAAGAATTCAATAAAACAAGTTCAAGAATTAAACTATCTAGGAACTAATAACGTCCAACTTGTCAACATGATACTTTTTTGTAGAGTAAAATTCAAGAATGCTCAGAAGAATATTATCATGAAAAGATACTGGATGAAGCACAAATATCAAGGATATTCCACTAATTTCATGGAGTATAGAAGTCAAAACTTTAACCAAATGAGTATAATAAAGAATAGAATAACAAAAGAAATCACCAGACATGCGATAGACCGCATGTAAGACCCCAACTTATTATTAAATGAAATTGAATTTTCTCTATTTATTATTTTAAAATAGTAAAGGTTGATTTAATTAATGTGGTTAGTTATGGGTAAAATGCGCAAATATCTTAAATAAGCAAGTGGTTATAAAATATTTATTGTTGTCGGGGAATATTCATTTAGTCGTGGAATATTCTTACTGTCGGGGAATATTCGTACAACGGCGCAGCTTTGTGTGGGCCCCATAACAGAAAGCGATTGATGAGGAAAATGACAAGTATAAGTTGTTTATAAATAACGACGTAGTTGTTACCGTTAATACTGTTAAAATACCCAGTGGTTAAAACATAAGAAGATTACCAGATTGCACCAATTATTGATTCTTACGTAAGAAGGCACTACTCAATAATTGTTACGTGAGCTTATCGCTCAATATTTTATTTTATTGATTCAATAATTGCTACGTTGATATTTTATATTATTGTTGTTTCAATAATTGTCACTACACAGTATTTTCATTATCAGATCAATAATTCATATTATTTGAATAATATTATTAGATAATATTATTGACAATGTCTAGAAAGTTCTGTCTAATGAGAGATTTGGTCACCTAATTACGCGCCAGTAAGGAGAAATCCTTATTGGAAAACCCCATCTTTCTTAGAAATGGCCTGGTTGTCGGTATTGTGATTCTGTAATATTATTTGTGAATAATTAATTATTAATTATTATGATAAAAAAAATATTCATTTTATGTGGATATAGATGGAGAAAATTTTTAATGTGATAATTGTTGAAAATTGATATTTTATCTTTTTTGATAAAATAATTTATTTAAATATATTATTATATTTTATTAATATAATAATGGTGATATTTTACAATGAATGTGGAATATATGAATAAATGAGGAGGAAGAGTATTTTTGTTACAAAAATTATTTAAAACATGTTAAACATGTTTGTCGACCCTATTTCTTGACTGAAATTTGATAATAGCTTGTAAAATCACCCATTTGTGAATTTTGGTCAATTTTTATTTGGAATTTGAAAAAACTTTCTTCTGCAAAGTTGTAGAAAATGGAATTTTCTATTGAAAAGATATAAGGTTCGAATTTTTTTGATAAAATGACTATTTTTTTTTATGAATTATTGAAGTTCTGAAGTTCCAGAATAATTAATTTTTGAAGTTTAAAATATTTTAATTAAGAAAAACGTTTTTTTCATTTGTGGGACATGTGTTAAGTGGTTGAAATCAGCTGGTGGTGTGCGTAGGAATTTAGTTTATAAATAATATTATTTTATTAAATTTTCTACTTTGGTGTTCTAAGGATTTTTCTATAAATAAGGTGCTTAGGTTATAATTGAAAATCACACCAGAAACTAAAATTTTCTCTCTCTATATTATCGAGCTTATTCTTGTGAGTATTTTGATACCTTGAGTGTTGCTATAAGGTGCAAATTCCTTCAAAGACTATATCCGGTATTCCAAATTTAAGACTGCTTTTTCGAGGTGGATATATTATTTTTAAAAATGATATTATTTCTTTCAATATCATTATGCCTAATATTGGTAAGATTTTTCTTGTGAAATTCTTGTCTTTTAGTGTTTGGGTTACCATTCACGATACTCAAGACTATTCACGATACTACAGACTATTCACGAATACTAAGACTATTTATGAAAAACTAAATTTTTGTTTTTGTTCAAGATATCTATTATGGATACTAGCTTTGATTGTATCTATGTTTTGATCATTCTTGAATTTTACTTCACTATGATTATTTATGAAGTATTTTTTTAACTCAGATTGTTTAAAAAGTACTTAATCCTTAATATTTGTTCTTTGTTTCACCGGATTCGCTTTTCTTTAAAATATTTTTCATCATCTTCATCCTAAATGATGATATTACCGAATATCTTTGGCCTAGTAGTGCAAAAGATTAATGATTTTTTCTTATGAATATCTTTTCGGCCCGTAGTGCAAAGATGAACAAAGTGTTGAGATGAAATACGACTAATCGATGAATATCTTTTGGCCCAGTAGCAAAAGATGAATATTTGATTCAAGATGAATATTGATTGATGTTACAGGGATAAAATATTGATGATGGACTTTTAAATTCATAGATTATAGTAGATTTCATTCTCTACGTAACTCATCTATGAATTATTATTTCTGCTGCGAATATTGATCTGAAATTTGTTGTCTATTGTATTTTATCAGATTTTTACCTGTTGAAGACTAACGATAGTTTGTTCTATATTATTTTAGTCATAATATTCTTTACTGGGCTAGTTGAGCTCACCCTTTTCCTTTTTGTTCCATTTTTCTTCTCAGGAGGCGAGAATGTAGCGAGTTCTAGTTGAGGTGTGGAATGATAGTTCTAAAAAGTTGTTTTAGTAGTCCTCACCATTTTTGTAAAATAATGTACCAATAATTGTAATGAGGACTTATTTGAGTGTGGATATTGTCTAGATGACAATATTTATATTTTAACTCACAGTTTAAGTGTTGTCGTATTTTGCATAATAATTGTATTAATAAAGTTGTAGTTATTTCGCATTCATGTATATTTTGGCACTCGTAATGGGTGTTGTATACCTATTTTGGGCGCCATACTTGGTATCGTAGCTTAGGATATGATCTCCAAGCGGAGATCGGGGAATAGAACTTGTGAGGGGAGAGACGAGTAAATCCTTCGCTAAAGGTGTCCTACCTAAGCTTATTTGTTGGTTGGTCAAGATATGTGATATTATGTGATATGTTGATTTCTTTAATTAACCCTTGTTTTATGGTAGTATTTGAGAATGGCAACTGAGAATGTTAACAGTGAAACAAATGAGACTGTGGAGACACCTTTACTTACCAACGAGGAGAACATGCAACAGGCTGGCAATGTTCCTCCTGTAAACAACACCACTGATCAGACGATGAACGATGGGATGTTTGTAAGCTTTTTGCGCTCATGCAAAATTAGATTTAGGAGACTCGTGTTCAAAATACAGTGGAAATGATAAGAACGCACGATTTATCACAACCAAGTTAATTCAAAGAGTTGGGACCACCGTAGTCTGGGAAAGCCGGATCCGATTAAAGCGTAAACGTGGGTCAAACAAATTACCAAGATATTCGACGCCACGGATGCACGGAGGAACGTAAGGTTCCATTCACCACCTTTATGTTCTCAGAACGAGGCAGATTATCGGTGGGAATCACGTGAAGCGCACCCATCCAAATTGCATTTCTCAACATGTCTTGGGAGACGCTTTAAACCTGCTCAATAACAAGTATTTTCTTGAATGTATTCGTTATATGAAAGAAATGGATTTTATTAGATTGGAACAAAATAACATGACGGTGTCCCAGTACAAGGCGAAGTTTGCAGAGTTATCCAAGTTTGCACCTCATTTGGTGAAGAATGAGGAACGTAATACGCGGATGTTTCTGAGAGGTTTGAAACCCGGCATACGTCAATATCTCATTTCTCATAAATTTTCTCTCTATTCAGATGTTGTTAACAGGGCTCAAATATAAGAGCGAGATAACGAGTACGTTCAACCGAGGGACCACAACCAGGATCATACCGGTGACAGCAGTCATCAAAACAACGATAACCATTTTAGGACTTGATACTGACCTCAAATCTCAAAACATAAAGAACGAAAGTTGTAGGTCTACTCGTTAGTTTTCCGAATCATCCTGAATCACCTCAATCGGAGCTCGTATGAAAAAGTTATGCTCAATTTACTAAAGGACGTCCGGACAAATTTTGGCTTAACACATGACCAGCGCCTAGGCGCCTAGATTTGGCCTTGGGCAAGCGCCTAGGCACCCAAGAACAGAATCTAAGCATCGAGCCTAGCGCCTAGGCGCTCGACTCTTGACACTTAACTCCAATTTTCCAGATTTTGTAACTTTTGACGCACATACTTCAAATCTTCATAACTTCTTCATCCATTATCGAAATTAGTCCATTTTTGAGGCTATGGAAAGCTTGTAACATGCTCTACAAAACCCCCATGATTTCATAATTTTTCAGATTAATTAATTATTCTGAAATTTGGCTCCAAAGTCCCCCAAGACTAAGTTTTTACCAACAACGATACGTGAAAAACGCATGAACATCGACATACTTGGCGCAGAAACGAGTCTATATGCCACGCCCTACTCGATCGAGGATTTCAAATGGGCCAATTAAATCGAGGGTTGAGATAACGCCTTCTTGAACCTTCTTCTTCACATTCATCGATTCAAAGTGTAGCTTGGAGCCATTTAACTTTATCGATTAAAGTCAATTCTACTCAGATATTCGTTATCTTCACATGGGTCCCTAGAGTCTTTAACTCTATCTTCATCATTTGTAAGTTATACGAAATGGGTTTTATGTTAACAACATCGCACTTTCAGAACGATATATGATCTTCTACCCAATGCGTCAGCTACCACGTTCGCTCTTCCACGATGATATTGAATGGTATGATCATAATCTTCAATAGCTCGAGCCAACGTCTTTGGCGCATGTTACATTTATTTTGGTTGAAGAAATATTTGAGGGTTTAAGAAATGGGTTTTGTACTGAGGTCAATACAAAATTTGATTTCACGCTCTAGGGGTAGGCCAAGAAGTCTTCAAGAATATGTCAAGAAATTTATTAACGATAGAAATATCATTCAAAACTGTGACCCTCATCCAAGACTTGAATAGCACGTCACATTGATACCAATCAACTTGCCACCGTTATTCATGACGTCCCCTACGGAAAGTCTGGCTTCGGTGCATTCCACACAAGGAAGTTAACAATGAAAGGATCGGGGCTCTTTACTTATGGCTTGATATGACAATGATTAACTTTAGTGGTTTGGTTGCTTGAATTCGCATAACAGGTTGGTTAAGAATATGAAAGCTAACAACCTTACAAAAAGCATGATGAGTAGTTAACCAATCGATTTCTAAAATCACATCAAAGGCAAGTATTTTCAAAGAGATAAGATCGACAGGTAACGTGAAAGTGTCGATTTGAATTAACAAGATTTATAAATAGTGGAGGCAACGAAGGTTTCTACTAATGAAGTTTTAACCAATAAGTCAAAGTCTAACTTCTCTGGGGTCAAATTTAAACATTGAACGCAACCAAGAGAGATAAAAGAATGGGTAGAACCGGTATCTAATAAGGTATAGACTTCGCAAGAATTTATAATTAACTAACACGTGCTAACTTCGTTCGGGTTACTCGCTTTTTGAGAAGTCACGAAAAATGCTCTTTCCGAAACTACTGAATTTTGTTTTGTCCAGATCCGCATTTGGTGGCACCGTCCCAAATTGGACTTGTCTTCTGAAACGACAAAAATCGGCCAGGGTGACCTTCTCTTCCATAATTATAACATGCTTTGGACTCAAGATCGCTGCAATTTGGACAGATGTGTCCCTCCCTCCGCATTTGAAGCATATGATAGTGGTCGCTCTCTTTCCTTAACGATGTCAGCGATCTTTGACGCTCTTCCATCATTGTTGAATCTCCTTTTCTTGAAATGTCCATTCTTATTGTTTTGGCCATGATTACCAATCGAAGTGGTTACCATTTCGCAGTATCTTGATTCCTCCACGCTTATTGTCACCGCTCGATGACCGCTATCAATCGATATTATCATTTTGTTTACCGCTTCTCTTTTGGTTGGGTTGACTCATTATCATACTTCCAATAATCGAGCCATATTAACAACATCCTAATACAAACACGCTTTATGAGAGATAAGATATTGACGTATTTTGGGTTTTAAACCTCTTAGAAACATTCGCATCATTGTCTCCTCATTATCAACCAAATGGGACGCAAATCGGGACAACTCGGCAAACTTGGCTTCGTACTGCGACACGGTCATGTTGTTTTGCTCCAACTTGATGAACTCTACCTCTTTCATATGACGAATACTTTCGGGAAAGTACTTGTCGTTGAACAATTCTTGGAACTTCTCCCAAGTCATCTTCAGCATACCGTTGAGTACGCTTTATAGATTCCTACTAATAATCCGCCTCACCGCAACATGAAGGTGGCAAAGGAACCTTTTGCTCCTGAGCATCCTAAGACATCAAATATCTTGCAGATATGCTTTATCCACGCCTCCGCCTTTAAGTGGTTTTGGCTCTCCAAAACTCGGTGGTCCCAGCTTCCTCGAATCGCTTGAATGGTGACTGGCCCGTAAGTCGCCGATGTTTCCACCGCATTTTGGACAAGAGCCGCTCTTTCCAGATGTTGCATGAATTGCATAAAGCCTCTAAATATTTCATCGTTCATCATCTGGTCAGTGTTGTTGTTTGCCTGAGGATTGTCGCCTTCCTGATGCACATTGTCCAGATTCTTAATCTGTGGAGAGTCAACGGTCTCCTGTGCTCCATTGATGTTCTCAACATTGTCGGATGTCATTTTTAAATACTGCCACAAAACAAGGGTTAATTAACATATCACATATTATCCCTATACTATGACCGACCAATTAAATACCAAATAAACTTAGGTAAGTCATACTAATGAAAAGAATTCCCCTCCCTCCCCCTCCTAGTTCTTATCTCACATCTCAGCCAGGGATCATATCCCTAAGCTTTGATACCAACTGTGACGCTCCCAAAAATAGGTATACATCACCTATTCTTGAGTCGCCAAATACATGGTACAAAATACAAATACAACTTAATTATACAAACGTCGTGTAAACAATACGACAAAACATAGCTGAGAGTTTTAATAAGAATATTGTCATCTAGACAATATCCACACTCAAAGAAGTCCTCATTACATTTATTGTCACACTATTTAACAGAATAGTGAGGATTACTAATGCTATCATCTCGATCACAACCGCTCCTCGACTCGTCCCCAAATATATTCTCATTTCCTGAAGAGAACAGTGAAGGAAAGGGTGAGCTCAACTAGCCTAGTAAGAAATATTATGACTAAGATAATGCAGAATAAATTATCATTAGTCTTTAACAATGTTAAACTGATAAAATACAATAGACATCAAGTTTAACTACAGCGGAACAAGTAATCCATTAAAAGAGTCAAGTAAAGAATAAAATCTACTATCTTTTATGATTTAAAAAGTTTTCATCATTTTTATCACGAGACTCACCAATAAATAATCCACATCATCCCCGCACTACTACCCAAGGATATTCATTAAGATTACCGACCACAAATTATCCATGCACTACGGGCCAAAGATAATCGTATTTTCATCACTATTCCGATCATGCCATAAAATAATTTATCTTTGCTCCTCGGTCAAGAGAATCCATAGCCATAATCATACCAAAAACTATCCATCAATGCACTACGGGCCAATGAGGACTTTTTTCACATCATTTGTAACATTACGGTCATGATTATACCGAATAATCCCTGGTCATAATCATACCAAGTCCATCTATGCAATACAGGCCACATATGATTTTCAACATAATATAAACATGAGGATAATAACAATGATATAAGAATTCAATAAAACAAGTTCAAGAATTAAACTATCTAGGAACTAATAACGTCCAACTTGTCAACATGATACTTCTTTGTAGAGTAAAATTCAATGTCACAATTGGTTTGATATGCCGATGCAGAATATTTATCAGATCCACATAATGGAAGATCACAAACATGTTATGTATTTACATATTGTGACATAGCTATATCCTGGAAATTCATAAAGTAAACCATGACAGCTACATCTTCAAATCACTCAGAGATTCTCGCTATACATGAAGTAAGCAGAGAGAGTGTTTGGTTGAGATCAATTATTCAAAGATATTCAAAAGTCATGTGGATTACCATCAATCAAAGACATTCCTACATTACAGATAAGGATAACGTTGCATGCATTGCTCAACTTAGAGGAGGGTACATCAAGGGAGATAGAACAAAACACATTTCACCTAAATTCTTCTTCACACATGAGCTACAAAAGAAGGGTGACATAGATGTGCATCAAATTCGATCATGTGATAATCTAGCCGACTTATTCACAAAGTCGCTACCAAATGCAACGTTTGAAAAACTTCAGAAAAGGATCCGAATGTGTCGAGTGAAAGACTTATGACAACATTTCATCAAGGAGTAATGAATTCCTTTTGAGGGGAAGACTGTACTCTTTTTCCTTAGTCACAATTTTTATCCCAATGGGTTTTTCCTAACAAGGTTTTAACGAGGTAATCAATTAAAAGATATTTATGTAAAAGTTATGTACTATATTTTTTCCCTTCGTTAAGTTTTTTCCACTGAATTTTCTTAACAAGGTTTTTAATGAGACATAATCTTATATCGTAGGGAATCAGGGGAAGTATTACACTTGTGATTCCCTTACTTGCTTCTCCCGTACTCCTCCTGTGACTCCTTTTTTCCTTCCTTCTTCTCCTTCCTCCCCCGTGACTCCTCTACCTTGCCTATATAAGGCAATGCATGCTGCTGAATGAAAATTAAGAATTTTCCTGAAGAATTTCTCTCTTTTCTCTTGTTTATTTTCTCTAAATTTATGCAGTAATTATAAGAGTATTTTATACACTTCACTAAAGTTTTATAACAAGTTGTGCTATTTTTAATTAATTGATGAAATTGTTCTACATTACTAAAAGTATAAAAATTTAGGATAATTTTATATTTTAAAGTGTCCTTGTCATACTATTATCTTTTTAATTCCCCCCAAGACGATAGATATGTTCCTTGCATGTATACGCAAGCTAGTACATGATACAAAGCCAATAATACTTTGAGGATTCTCCTTTACATCTAAAACACTATATTTTATAAAATTTCATGTTAAAATAAATATTATATATTTTTTGAGAGTCACAAATTAAAAAAACAAAATTTTGAAAAACCTGTCCAATTTTTCTGTCATTCGTCTGTCCACGTAGCATTACTCAAAAAAAAAAATAAGAATCTTTCTTGCTTTGCTTTGATGGCTAAAGAATAAATACAACATGATGTATGATTGTGACTGAATACAGTATTATCGTTTATTCTACATTTCTATTCTTATTTTTATTCTTATTTTTATATGTATATTTAATATTTTTACGTATTTTTCTCTCATATAAGTATACAATGGATCTTACTTTCATGCGATAATGAACCGTATAAAATATCAAAAACACATATATATAATAGAATTAATGATAAAATTTAGTCGTTGTTAATAATTGTTCGTTAAAAATTTAATATATAAAATATTTTAAAAATTGAGTAGAAAATGTTATGAAAGGGACACACCTAAGTAATTATCAAACCCCATAAATTAAACTAAAACAACTCTCAAAATAATAATAAAAAAAAGAAAGAGAAAAATCAATGGAACCAACCCATCACTTCATACTAGAATTGAAAGAAGCATGACACCATGAGTGCTTAATTTGCCATACCATAATTCCGATTGCTCACTTGGCAAGTAATAGATGATTCTGTTTTTTTAGGTCTTTTAGTTTACATAAAAATTGAACGAGAGTGTATTTAAATTTTATTTATTATTAGGGGTCAAAATATAAATAAATAAAATTAAAATACGAGTACGTTCAATTTTTATGTCCATATTAGTTTTTGTTCTTTTTTTGTTTAGTCTTAATAAGCGAGACCCACCTCTTGGTACTCCAATACAGCCCATCCGAAAGCGCTCAATACTCCATGTTTTAGAGCATCTCCATCAAATGTCTTTTAGTCTTCAATCTTTTTATAATAAATCTTGCCGGACAGATTTATTGGACTAGAAAACTGGACAGGTGAATTTTTTTATTTTTTTATTTTTTTGCTTATGACTCCAAAAAATATATAGTATTTATTCTAACAGGAATTTTTACAAAATATAGTATTTTAGGTGTAATTTGGATGCACATACAACAGTAATTTGTATAACCAACAGTAATTTGTATAACCCTGTTTTTGTATGTGTATCCAAATTACACCTAAAACATTATATTTTATAAAAATTTCTGTTGAAATAAATACTATACATTTTTTAGTCACAAGCAAAAAAAAAAAAAAAAAAATCACCTGTCCAGTTTTCCGGTCCAATTGATCTGTCTGCGTAGAAGCACTCATCATTTTAACAGATGAATTATCTCGTGAATTATAATATAAAAAAATTAAAATAATCAATGAATTTAAAAAAAACTATTATTAAATATAATAAAAATACAAACTAGTATTAACAAAATACTTACTATTGTACATATTTATAAATTTTTCAATTTACATTTTTAATTATTACGGTTCTGACCAATTTTTTTTGGTGATCTACATGCTGCTTCTCCTTCTACAGTTCATTTAAATATATTAAAAATTATAATCACAATTATAGTCCACCGACTCTTGTTACTTTGATATAAGTTTTGTGCCTAGTCGAAAAATTCAATGAATTATATTTAGTCTATGTGTCGGAGTGTGATATGTGTTCTTAAACTAAATATAGTCTAGAATTTGTGAGATCCTCCTGGCTGCAACAAATCAATGTCCTTATATAAGTAGTAATATACTAGTATATACACACAAAAATATACATACAGGCATTCGATATATATCCATATTTATATATATACTCTTACTTATATTTTTATAACTCTGTACTCCTTTCTCTTTTGTACTTGTTACCGGCGACGACGACGATGATTCGCTACGCCGCCACAGTATTGCTCCTCATAGCCCTCTCGATCGTGGCCGTCGTCGACAGCCGTAATATCGTTGGCGATGTGCTCAAATTGCCTTCGGAAATTTCCAACTTCTTCCGTCCTGCTGCCGATGTTAGTGACGCCGGGGATGATGATTATGTGGGGACGAGATGGGCGGTCCTGATTGCTGGATCCAATGGTTACTGGAATTACCGTCACCAGGTCATCATTACCTCAATTTCTACTTAATTCGTTTGATTTTTGTTAATTTAGCTCACGGTTTATTCTTGTTAAAGATGAGTTATAGGGTTTGCTAAAATTCAAACACAAGTTTTATGTGTAATAAATTTATTGTTTTTTTTTTCCTGCGTTCTTTTGGTGTTTTTTTGGGGATATGTTTTTGAGGTGAGAAAAAGAAAAGTTATTTTCTTGCCACCATTTTTGTTAAAACCGAAGGGTTGACAGCATGGTTTGGATTTGTTAATTTCGCTGCGTATAACTTAAGTCATAGTATGTTTAAAATTGCTAAACTCAGCTCAACAAATCCTTATTCCAATTTCAGTAATTGAAGATTGAATTTTGTGTTCTTGGTTTAGAATTTTGATCGGTCTCTAGTACTCTATGAATCATGTGCTCTTCAATCTCATGTACTCTGTTCAGTTGCTGAGCAATTTTAAGGTAGCAAGGGAGGCTTCTTTCAATTTTTACACTTTTTTTGATAGATGAGAATAGTCTTGGATTATTCTTTGCTTGGGACCAGTGTCGAAGCCAGGATTTATATCCAGTAGGGTCAAAATTTTGTGATGCTATAAATAATTTGGCGGGACTCAGGCCCGAGCTAATTTTTTAAAATAATTTTGTGTGTTTTGACCAATTGCATATGTAAAACATATATTTTGTTACAATATTGTTAAGATAACAAGTAATATATATATATATATATATATATATATATATATATATATATATATATATATACACCCCTTATTGACCCCAAATATATTTTTTAATCACAAATTTGTTAATAAATATTTAAATTTCTTATGTTATAAAAATAATATAAATTAGATTATTATTATTTTTTAAAAATATTAGAGGAATATGCATACATCAAGTGGTAGAAGTAATATGGAATTGAGAAAGTTATAAAAAATTTAATTTTACCCCGTATATTAAAAAATTTATAAAATTTCAGTAAGATCAATTTATTCATTACATTTAAATTTCTTCTAAATTTATCATATATTATAAAATAAATTATTATTTTTTTCAATTGAGCCCACACCTTCTAAGGTGGCTTCGCCCCTGCCTGGGACCATGCTATGCATAAAGTATATACTATACAGTACTTGTTTAGCACTGGTACTGCGTTTTAGAATCTGTACTTTCTCACCAATTATATGTGCAGAGGGTGGGATCTACTAGAAAATGAAATTTGCATATACTTACAAAATAGTTGCATAGCACCCTATTGTCACTTCGTGTTGTTTTTATTTCATTTTTTGATTGAAGGTCAGTTTTGAAATTAACTTGAAGGCCTGTTCGGGGATGACTTATTTTAAAATTACGTACAAGTTAAAATTTAAAATGACTTATAAGTTAAAATTTAAAATGACTTATAAGTCATTTTAAGTGTTGACTTATAAATAGAAGTGTAACGCCATTTTAACTTATAAGTTGAAATTAAGTTAAAATAAAATGTAAAGGTGTTTGGCTAAAATGACTAGGGTTGTAAATGAACCGAGTCGACCCGAGTAGTTCATATTTGGTTAATAAAATTTATCGAGTATAAAATAAGGTTTGATTAAGGCTTGTTTAGTTACCGAGTTGAGCACGATCTTGAATCAAGCCCGAGCAGTTTGAAATTTTCGAGCTAATATGATCCAAGTATAAATAGAAAATTAGGATTTGAAGAGGTTCGAGTAATTTATCGAACTTTGAAATTTGCTTTTATTTGAATCATTTATATTTCGAGTCGAGTTCGAATCAAATTTTTAGTCGAGTAAGTACGAATCGAGCGCGAACTGTTAGTTCATTTTACAGCTTTAAAAATGACTTATAAGTTAAAATTAGATGTAAAGACTATTAAAATAAGGACAAAAATGTCTTTACATTTGGTCAAACCTATTTATTTTAGAATGACTTATAAGTCATTTTTGAGAAGTAAGAAATAGTTACTTCTCAAAAATATAGTTACTTCTCAAAAATGGCTTATAAGTCAAAAAATAAGTCAGTCAAACAGGTAAAAAGTGAAAAACAATTTATAAGTTGGTATAAGCTGCAGCCGAACAGGCCCTTAAATCAGCACGACAAAAAAACTTTATGTACTTAGTTAGAGCTCCATGTAGGACCTCTTGGTGGAGAGTCATTGGAATTGGATACATCTTACTAAAATGTGTGGACATGGTTGGATCCATATTTTAGTCATTTGTCATGAACATTCCACTAACTTCTGCTGTACTTGAATTGGTGTTAGAATTTACCACTATTTGCTTTTAATTGGTATTAGTTCTTGTCAGATTCATGAAATATTTTTTGTATCCTCCTATTAAGTTTACATTTTGCTCTTTTGTTGGCTGATGAACAATTACCGTGTGCATAAGCACTAAACATCACCATGGATTATTCAATTTAAATCAATTTCACTAAATGGTCATGGTGTTCATATTACCTCAGCTTACACGGCAATATATGTCTTGTTTGTTATGCCATCAAGATTAGGTAAGCATAAGATATGGTCTGTGAGGAGCCTAATTAGGTGTAGAGACAATTTGTTGTTCTTGTCTTCTTGACAAGAGAGATAATTTTTTAGAGTTACTGGATGAATCGTTGGAGGGAATAATAGTTTAAACACTGATGGAAGGGGATTGAAATGTAGATATTAGCCCATTTTCATGGTTGTCAACTATTTCATGGTTTATTATGTCTATATTTCACAAAGAGACTTGGTCGTAGATACAATTGCACATGAATTACCTTGTATGGTTGTAATTATTACATTCTCAGTTGCCTTTATTTTTTCAGTTAAAGTAAAAAAATGAAGAAATTTATTCTTTTAATATTTTTCTAATAACAGTCCTTTCTTTTTGTTCCAGGCTGATGTATGCCATGCCTACCAAATCTTGAAGCGAGGTGGTATCAAAGATGAAAACATTGTTGTTTTCATGTATGATGACATTGCTTATAATGAAGAGAACCCTAGGCCTGGAGTCATAATCAACAGCCCCCATGGTTCTGATGTTTATAAAGGGGTTCCAAAGGTTTGATTCTTCTGTTTAGGCATAGGATTATTAGTAAATATGTTTGATGTACTCTTTTTCTCATGAGGTAATTTTTCTTGAGACAGGATTATACTGGGGAAGATGTCACTGTGAACAACTTTTTTGCTGCTATACTCGGAAACAAATCTGCTATTACAGGGGGTAGTGGAAAGGTTGTGGATAGTGGTCCAAATGATCGCATTTTCATATATTACACTGATCATGGCGGTCCTGGGGTACTTGGTATGTACTAAGCAGTTTCTCTGTGATCTCTATCACAAGAAGTGTTCTGTTGGTTCCTTTCGCAATTTTCTTCTCTGCATAATTGGGAATAATCACAAAGATTCTCTATAGCTTTCTGTTAAATTGTATGGGAAAAGGTGTCATTTTCATGTTGCATCTGATATTCAAACTTGAATGACCAACAACCTGATTAGCTGAAAATAACTTACTAATTCTTTGCTTATCTGAATATATATTTAGCCACCTACCTACTTTCTTTCTGTCTCTCTCCAAACTTCAAGCAATCATTGTTTAAGAAGTTATATATCCTAATCTTTGGAAGTAGTGAATACTGTTCACACCAAAATTTAAGCCTCAATTCAGGATCAGGTCAGCTTAATATGCATAATCAATTCCTGGTCAGAAATTACCTGTTCGTGAGTGAGAGAAATAACTATCTTGTGAAAATCAATGTGTTGACTTATGTGTTCTATTAGTTTGCCTTCAGCACTTTTCTTAACAGAGTTTTTTTTACCTTATTTTATATTTATTTATTATTTTGATTAGTTACACTAACTGCCTAATGGCTGTGTCATGTGTTAATCCAGGGATGCCAACATATCCTTACATTTATGCAGATGATCTAATAGATGTCTTGAAAAAGAAGCATGCTTCTGGAACATATAAAAGCTTGGTAAATCATTTGTACTGTGCTGCCTTTTATTACTGCATCAGTTCTGTATCAGAATTGTGAAATTTATACCCTTTCGCATTATGTTTGTGAAATACGTAGGTATTTTACCTTGAAGCTTGCGAGTCTGGAAGTATCTTTGAGGGTCTGCTTCCTGAAGGTTTAAATATTTACGCAACCACAGCATCAAATGCAGATGAGAGCAGCTGGGGGACCTATTGCCCTGGAGAGTATCCTAGCCCTCCCATAGAATATGAAACCTGTTTGGGTGACTTGTATAGTGTTGCCTGGTTGGAGGACAGGTATGTCTAACTGTTCTGAACATTAAGTTCTGTTGTTAAAAGAGCAAAAGTAATACTCACGTAATATTAGATTTTGGAGTTACTATTGCATTGCAATTTGGGTTCCTTTGATGTATATGGAATCACTTTCTTCCTAGTTTTGGCTTGACTTTTAGAGATGGCATGAGATGTCTGGCTCTAGCACTCAGTACTATGTCATATCTTTGACTGTGAAAACTTATAATGTTTCCTTTGATTACTTCGGTTTAATTTCCTCAAGTTAATGTTCTTCAATGTTAGAAGTTAAGATTATTAGCTTTCAGTCAATTTAATTGCTGCAATTGGGACGAGTAATCAACGTTTTGATTTTGTGAACAGTGAAATACACAATCTGCGGACAGAAACATTGCGACAGCAGTATGAACTGGTAAGAGCTTGTTGGCAGCTTCTTATCTTGAATAATTTGGAAATAATAAAACTTAAGTTCAGCAAAGAAAACTAAAAACAATATATTTTTTTTGGAATCATATGGGCTGAGTGCATATTTGAACTTAAGTTCATACTAATTGGATGATGGACGAATACTTGTTTTTCAATATGATAGAATGGGAAGGCGAGGCTTATAGATGTTGTTATCCAAATGTTTTGCTGGAAAACATCGTAGATGCCATCCCACATTAAATGCTCTTCTGAATTTTGAGTTTTTTCTTAAACTCTCATTATGCTGATGTGCAGGTTAAAAAGAGAACTTCAAATGACAATTCAGGTTATTATAGTTCACATGTAATGCAATATGGTGATCTGAAGATTAACATGGAGGACCTTTTCATATATATGGGTACAAATCCTGCAAATGATAACTTCACTTTTGTGGATGATAACTCCCTGCGCCCATCATCAAAAGCTGTTAATCAGCGGGATGCTGATCTGTTACATTTCTGGGACAAGGTTTGTGCACAACCTTTATATCAATCTTGTTATCCTTAAATGAGTTGTTAAACTTTCAATGCGTCTTGAGAGGGTGTATAAGGTGGATGCTTAGATTGGGTGAGTGGAAAATTTGTATAAGCTAAAAGTACTCAAAATGCTGAAAGTAAATCCTCAAGTGCAAAAACCAAAGATAAAATAGGCTAGTAGAAAAGTTCTCATTTTATAAAATAGACCAGTTAATTTTATTGAACAGTTGAGTAAGAAACAGGCCTTAGTGCCTGATAATTTTGTTCCACGCGTGTTTGTTTGTAGATGGGTTCCGTTGGCCATAAAACTTTCTTTACTACATTACCTTGAACCTTGTTTAGCTGACTAGCTGTTTTTATTACTTTGTGTTTTGTTATTCTACTTTTGTTAAGTTATACTTTTTACTATGGACAGTACCGCAAAGCTCCTGAGGGTTCTGCTAGGAAAATTAAAGCTCAGAAGCAGTTTGCTGAAGCTATGTCACATAGAATGAACTTAGACGACAGTATAAAACTTGTTGGAAAGCTCCTGTTTGGAATCGAGAAAGGTCCCGAGGTGCTAAAGACAGTTCGACCTGCTGGGCAGCCTCTTGTTGACGATTGGGAGTGCCTTAAGACATTGGTAATTTAAGCCTTCTTTCTTTATCGTCTACATTTGTTCAATCCTAATGAGCAATCACCCTACTCCATTAATGATGAAACTAAATTGATAAAAGGGGATGATTACTTGAGTTGTGTTCCAGTTATCGTTTTAAACTAGAAATAAGTGGAAAAGTGTAGGTGTGTCCCGAGAAGAAGTATTTTAGGCGTTCTCTATTTTGGGTGTGTACGAGTAAATGTATAAGAAAGTGAAATCCTCCTTTTGTCCCTGTGCAGGTCCGGACATTTGAAACACACTGTGGATCCCTATCCCAGTACGGGATGAAGCACATGCGATCCATTGCCAACTTTTGCAACGCTGGAATACAAGAGGAGCAGATGTCCGAGGCCTCAGCACAAGCCTGTGTCACCTTTCCTAGTAATCCTTGGAGCTCTATCCATAAGGGATTCAGTGCATGATGATGAACCCACCATCTGCTGGTTCCATTGTTGGTTTCTTTGCATTACTGCAAATGTAAATACAGCAGTTCAGAAGGACATTTCTACCAGACTGGCTTGGCTTGTTAAGAAGGAACTCTATGCTTTAGCTGCATCTATTATTGTTATTATTGATGCTTGATGTATATAGAATAGAACTTGTGCATCATGTAGGAATTGCAACACTAAATATTGAGCTACAAGTATTGCTTTAATATATATTTCCATCTTTCAGTTTGTATAAATGATGTTGTATTGAGTAAATAAATGTATTGTGGGGCTTTTCTTTTAATCCTTTAATGGGTCATGACTTTATCTAACTACATAATACAACAATTTATTTATCAATTTTTAACCTCTTTTAATATCATACAACAGAGTTGATGACAGTGACATTTTCACTACTTTGATCGCTACAAAATTTGGGCATCATATTTGTCTTTACTCTTTGCCTATATATTTAATTTATTAAGCATCAACTCCTAAACCACACAATATTTTAACTTTTTAACCAACCAATTTCAATTTCAATTTATTTTTACACTAGTAAATTGGCAAATATTAGAATTTTAATTGTGATGTGAATCTTTTTAGTTTTTAAAAGTAAAAATTGTATACTTAATATATTGCTTTTTAAATATTTTACAACATTAATAATTACATTATATCAAAATTCACCACACTCAGTTAGTTTAGAGGAGGATGTGAACTAGTAATACTACATTGAGGGTAGTAATATTTTTGGAATACAATTTATATACTTAAGCCATTTGTTAAGAAAAATATATAAAAATACATGCAATTTATATACTTAATACAATTTTTTAAAACTTGTATTCCTTTTGGTGAAATAGTAGTTAATAAGTATGCGATCATGTATCTTGTTAAAAGGGCTTTCTTTGATTTCAATATTCATCTAAATTGATTAATGATGTAAAAATATGTATCATTTATTAAAATAGGATTAAAAATGTATTTATAAATTTAGAACAAATGGAGTAATAATTTGCAAATGTCATTTAATTATAAATACTAAACATGATTTTCTGTTGATTTTTTAAAAATAAATTAGGGAAATGATTTATATGGATAAGATGGAACAAATTAGTATGTGTACCTTATTAGTTCTTTTTTATCTCATACTATTTCCGTTCCATTATTAGATATACAATTTGACTTTTGAAGTTGTTAACGCTAAAATCTGTACAGGAAACAAACGACCAAATTGAGAAGTTTGACAGCCGGAGCTGTCCGGAAGACCATACTAAGAAGCTTGACGATACCACACTGAGAAGTTTGATGGTCGGGGTTGCCCGGGAGAGATAGTTCCAATGTAAGAATAAGTATATGTCAGAAACGTCAGTATGTAAGTCGAGCATAATTTTGTAGTATTATATTTATACTTGATCACACCTCCTTAATTTTATATGCCCTTCCCCGAATAAGAATAGGAGTCTTTATATAAAGTCTTATCATAATCGTAATCCTCGTGATTGGATTAAATTTGATTACAGTAGTAAGTCAAATTAGGTACGGGAACTACAAGTTAGGATTGTGAATACTCAAAAGTCAAGCCTCCTAACTAAGGGGGTGTGTAAGACCCTAAATTTTTATAAATAAAAATCGAATTTCCTCTAATTATTATTCTTGATTAATAAGGTGGTAATTTGATATAATGCTTTACATGGGTGAAATGTGCAATTTTGCAAAATAAGCAAGTGGTTATAAAATATTCATTATTGTTAAAGAATATTCGTTTGGTCGTGGAATATTCTTTTTGTCGGGAATCTCCGTCTGCACGGCCGCTATCATTAGTGGGCCCTATAATGTAAAAGCGGTTGGATGAAAGAAAACGACAAAGATTGAGTTTTATAAATAATCTGTGAAATTATTACCGCTTAACACTTGTTGAGTTACCCGGTGGTTAAAATACGAAGTAATATGTGTGGGTTACTTGAAATGGCACCAGATATTACATGATATTGTTGAATTATTGATCCTTACGTAAGAAGGCACTACTCAATAATTGTTACGATGAATTCTTATTCAATATTATATTGATTCAATAATTCTTTGCGTTGATATTTTGTATCATTGTTGTTTCAATAATTGTCATTACACATTTTTCTATTATCAAATCAATAATTCATATTATTTGAATAATATTATCGAGATAACATTATTGGCAATGTCTAGAAAGTTCTATCTAAGGAGAGGTTTGGTCACCTAATCATTGCTACCAGGAGAGAAATCCTTATTGGAAAGCCCCTCTTTCTCGGGAACGACACAGTTGTCGAAGATTGTGATTCGTAATATTATTTTTAAAATAATTAATTATTGATTATTATGATAAAGAAAATATTTATTTTATGTGGATATAGATGGAGAAAATTTGTAATGTGACAATTGTTGAAAATTAATATTTTATCTTTTTCTGATAAAATAATTCATTTAAATATATTATTTTAATAATATATTAACGGTGATATTTTTATAATGAATGTGGAATATATGAGCATATGAGGAGGTAGAGTATTTTGTGGCATTAAATGTTTAACACATGTTTTGTGTGTCGGTAGACACAATTCTTGACCGAAAATTTATTATAGACTATAAAATCGCCCATTTATGGATTTTGGTCAATTTCTGTTTGGAATTTGGAAAAACTTTCTTCTGTAAAGTTGTAGAGAATGGAATTTCCCATGGAAAATCGCGAGTTTTGAATTTTTCTGATAACCGAGCTATTTTCTATGAATTGTTGAAGTTTCGGAAAATAAAATGATTTTTATTAAATTATGGGTGGAACCCACTTTTATTCTAACACATGTAATGTTAATTTGAGTCAAGGATGGTGGTGGTGGTGAATTGGTAGGTAAGCATGCATAGGGAAATGTGTTTAATAAATAATATTAATTTATTATTTAGTCTCCTTTTTGGCGTTTCTAGCATTTTCCTATAAATAGAGGTTAAGTTAGAATTGAAAATCACACCGTAAACTAAGTTTTCTCTCTTTCTCTCTCTATATTATCGAGCGTATTCTTGTGAGTATACTTTGAGTGTTCTTTATACTACGGTCTTGAGTTTCACATGAGACTATATCTTAAAATTCAATCGAAGTACGGTTATTTTGAGGTAAGGGATGTTATTTCTTTCTTAAATGATATTATTTTCTTCAATATCATTATGCCAAAATATTGATTGAACTTTTATCAAATTTGAAACTTTTTCATGCTCGGGATGAGTTCTTATTCATGAGTTACTATTCACGAATACTATTCACGAAGCGTGAAGATATTTTTTGTGAAATTTCTATCTTTTTGTGTCGGAGTTACTTATTCACATATACGACCTTATTCACGATATCTGACTATTCATTCACGAATCTGCAGACTATTCACCAAAAAATGAAAATTTTTCTTTTTGTCCAAGATGTCTATTTTGGCTACTATCTTTGATTGTATCCATGTTTTGATCGTTATTTTTGAGTTTTGCTTCAAAATCGTTTATTATGAAGTATTATCGATCTTGGATAAACCTGTTATACGAATCCCTAATATTTGTCCTTCATCTCACCGGATTCGTTTCTTAAAATATTTTCATCATCCTCATTCTTAATGGTGATCTTGATGAATATCTTTGCCTCAGTAGTAAAGATGAACGATTAATCGATGAATATCTTTGGCACAGTAGTCTGAAGATGAACGATTAATCGATGAATATCTTTGGCACAGTAGTGCAAAGATGAACAGTGTTGAGATGAACATGACCAATTGGTGATTTAAATGAATATCTTTGGCTGTAGTAGTGCAAAAGATGAATATTGATTGTTGTTACGGGGATAAAATATTGATGATGAACTTTTAAACCTTAGAAGACAAGAGAATTCTTTCTCTACGTGACTCTTCTAATGGATTATTGTTTCATTGCATTTGTTGATCTAAAACTTGTTGTCTATTGTATTCTATTAGATTTTTCCTGTTGAAGACTAACGATAATTTGTTGTATATTATCTTAGTCATAATATTCTTTATTGGGCTAGTTGAAATTTCACACCCTTTTCTTGTTGTTCCATTTTCTTCTCGGGAGGTGAGAATATAAGCGAGGATCGAGTTGGGGTATGGAATGAAGGTTCAGAGAGTTGTTTAGTAGTCCTCACCGCTTTTGTAAAATAATGTATCAATAATTATGATGGGGATTTATTTGCGTATGGATATTGTCTACAGAGCGACAATATCTCGTATTTAAACTCACAAGATGTATTGTCGTATTTCACACGACATTTGTGTTATTGAAGTTGTAGTTATTTCGCATCTACGATTTGGCAACTCGAGAATGGGTTGGGTGGAATGGACCTATTTTGGGGGCGTCACAGGGTGTTTGTTTAGAGCTGAATGGAGTTGAATGGCTGAATCGGTCAGTACGTTTGTTTTGGTCTGAATGACTGAATCGGTAAGATGGACGAGCTGAATGGCTAAGTCAAATTTTTTTAGCTGAATGAAATAAAAAAAAATTAAAAATATTAACTATTATATTAAGTAATATTAAATAAATTTACAAAAATTTTGAATTTTTTTAGAGGGTAAAATAATAAAGTTTTGTCATTCAAATATTTCAGACATATCAATTATCAAACAGCTTTTTTCATTCAGATTCAGATTCAGATTTATTTAGCTTTTATCAAACACCCCCGAAAATATTCTGTCACGTGGCGTGACCCACCGAATTATTCGGACCCACAAAATCATGCCCAACAAAATTGTGTATGTACCTTATTAATTCTTTTGTTTATCTCATACTCTTTTGGTTCTAATATTAGAGATACAATTTGATTTTTGAGATCAAACAACGACATATATTAAACTTCAAAATTGGTATGACACAAAAGTTTATAATTTAATAAATTTTGTAATATACTATACAATTACAATAATTATATCAATTAAAATTAAATAAATTCATATCAATTTGAAGCTTAATATACCATATTTTAACCTAAAAACCCAAGTTATATCAATAATTTAAGAATGGAAGGAGTATATCTCTTCCTATTAGAAAGCCGACTAGTCTTAATAGTCTGCCCCCTTTAATTATCCTAACTAGTCCAGTTTCAACAATGAAGGCATGCAACAATTAAATATGTATTAATTTTTTTTACTATCTTATACTTCCTCCGTTATTTAATATAAGTCGTTTTAGAAAAATATTTTTATTTTTTAATATAATTTGTTTGAGAATTTTAAATAAATATTAATTTCTTAGTTTTTAATATTACTTTAATTTTGGTTTTTTTACTATTTTTTGTCCAATAAATAATATTTTTTTTCAATATAAGGACAATATAGACAATTGATATTATATTTAATGTTATACAATTATTTTTTTAATACTTATACAGATGGAATATAGATTATAGCCTTTTGAATACGAGAGCAGATCCTTTGTCCCTAAATTCCCTGTTCCCTTGTGTCCCTCCACTTAAATTTTGGCATCTAATCTCTTACTTAACACTAATTAATTCTAAAATTAAATAAAAAAATGTGTTAAAATTTAAGTGAGAGACACAAAAAGGACAAAAAATTTAAGAACAGAAGATTTACTCTCTTTGAATACATTCATAAACTCATAAAAACAAGCTTGGTCTAAATAATTTTGACAAAATTAGAACAAAAGAAAGGGTACCACGTTTTTTTTTCTTTTCAAAATTTTGATTAATCCTTTCAAGACTTTTAACTTCCTAATAGGCTAATACTACCTTTCATCTCCATCAATTAGTGAAGTTTACAACTACCAATACCATAATTAATTAATTAATTATTTTCTAAAAAGGACTCCATAAAACTATAACTAACCATGGTTACTTAGACTAACCCTAGTCACCTACTATAATATACCAAGTGCCATCGTACGGCTGCCCGTCAACTCAGTTAACGCCGTGAAGTGAAATAGTGGTAAGTACGGTAAACAAACGCCGTAACGGTATTTGTCTGAGAGGAAAGATATGGACCGTTGGATGGTTGATGAACGGTGAGAGATGAAGGGTTAGGATGTAACGGAGTGAGAAATGGAAACGGGGGGGTATAAAAGGAGGGTTTGAAAGGGAGAGAGAGCATTTCGTTTTATCGGAAACAGAGGAGCTTCTGTTTCTTCTCTGAATTTTCTTTCACTTTATCGGAAATTCTAAAAGCTGAGAGACGGGATTTTCACTTTCCGGTAAAGGGTATCCAGTGAAATGTTGAAATTGTTATTGGGTTTGTGTTAAGATCTGGAGCTCCCGAAGGATTTCAGTTAGCTAAAGAAAGAGTTTTGAAAGATTTTCTCTTTTCAATAAGTTTTAAAAAAATTGGATTTTAGAGGATTGTAATTGTTTAATTTCGAATTGGATGTTTTGATTTTGTCAGCCGATACAATTCTGAATAGGTCTGTAGATACTTGTTATTATTTTGATAGCAAAGTTGGATTTGGTTTAATCAGTGTTTGTAATGAATCATATGAAATGACTGTTTTTTGTTTTGTTTGTTTTAGTTTTACAGGTGCATTTTTCAAGCGGATTGAGAAGGATTTCGTAGTGGATTTGGATTTAGTTTTGGTTTTTTTAGCTGTGTTTGAAGATTGGATTCGAGAGGTTGAGTTCTGAGGTAGGTAATTGATGCAGGGTCTGATTATGTTTGATTGTTCTTGGATGGATCTATTCTCAGGAATTAACTTAAATCTGACAGACAGGTAATTTGGAGCTGATTCCGGACTTATATATTTTGAGTAATATACACATTTTAAAACGTCGAAATTGAAATCTATAACTCAAATCTGCAGCACCATATTGTACAAATTCAAGGAGTAAATAAGGTTGGAATGGAATCTGTACCTTCGATAATAATCAGACACATTTGAATTCTTTCTTCAGTTTAGCGAGCAAATTTGAGAATTGCAGGCGTTGATTCATCGGAATTTCTTACCTGAAAGAATCTGTTTTCTCTGTTTTTAACTTCTATTATTGACAGAAACTGATTTTCAAGGTTTCTTTATTAAGGTAACGCGTTAATTTCCAATATCATCACCATCACCATCACCATCACATTTTGTTTTTGATTCAACCACAAAATACACTCTTTTCTCTCTCAAGTTTTCTTTAGAATTTCTTGGTTATATCGATCAATTTTCCCATCCCATCCCATGTTCTTGTTCATCTGGGTCTTCGCCCTTTATTCTGGTAATTCATAATTTTCTACTGATAATATATCATCTGTTTTGTAACTTTTTGTTTCTTTCTTTTTCCTTCTTCATCAATGGAGAATCAATCATCAGTCATTCTACAACTCTCTCTCTTTTCCATTTTATCTATGTATTACTAACAGACCCAGTTCTTGAATCAAAGTTATGAAGGTGATTCAGCTTCTACCAAAATACTTATCACGGATCGGGTTATTATGAAAGTTAAATAAGTTGGTAAACGCATAGATTACCATGTTAACAACTTCTTTATATCTCAAATGTTAAAAAGTTTGAATATGTTGAATCGTTAGATCTTCAGCAAACCCATTTTTAGAATTTTGAATATTTTGCCTCATTCAATTGATCTATCAATTTTTCCTTATTTTTGAGCCTTTTTCTGTGTATATATACTGTGGTAATTACTGTTGGTTAATCTGAGAAAAAGTAGTAGTAGTATAATTTTAACCTTTGTTAGGTAAATTATTGCTAATGTGACAGGTGTGTCCAAATATTTAAAAAGTAGAGAGATAAATTATGGAGAAGCATATTAATAGCAACCGGGATAGCTTTTTGTTGGGATCAACTTCACACCACCAATCTGATTCCAGATCACATGCTACGACGTCGTCTGAGTTCGTTTTGCAGTGGGGAAATCGGAAGCGATTGCGGTGTATGAAGGTCCAGGCTAAGGATAATTCCGTCAACGGATCGGATCCGGTGCAGCGAACCACGATTCGGATTGATCGGCGGGTCGTAAGATCCGATCATCTGAATTATAAGGAGACTGCTTCTACTTCAAATGTTGTTAACAGCAACGGCCACTTGAATCTCCGGCAACGGCCGGAGTCTCCAGCTCGTCGCATTCTCAGGTAGAAGTGTTTTTTTATTTATTTCAAGCGTTATTTTAGTGCGTGTGGTGTACGCTCGCTCCGGTAAGGATTTGAATGGGTGTGTTTGCTTTCAGAGGTCACGTGAGTTTTGCGAGTTTTTTCTCACACACAAATTACAAATCGAGTTTATTTATTATTCATGTAAGGAAGGAGAAATTTGTAAAATTACAAGTTTACTTAAAAATAGTAATCCTTTTATTATAGAATTAATAATTCTTAAAACTATTTAGTGCCCATTTTAGAGTAGTTATTATAGGCAATTAAGGTGTGTGTTTCGGGGTTGGGCCTTAATTTAATTTAGATTCCTCTTTTTGGTTAGGATTAGAAAATGGCAATACATGTGGTCCATTTTTTGAGTCTCCTATTATTGGGCTGCGTTTTAGGCTTTGGAGGTACGTCTTGAGGAACTTTTTGTGAAGTTAGTGGATTGGGGTGGGCCGGTACAGTTGGTGTTAGTCCTCGATCCAAATTGGCTTTTATTTGTAAATGATTATCTTCTACATCTCTGTCTTTGTATCTATTTATCTATGCAAATTGATATTTTCAAATATTAAAATAATATTTTCACACGAGTCTCTCTCACATGGAGTGAAAAAATACGTTATATTTTTATAGTTGTGATTAATATAATTTAAATCGATACCGGTTTAACTAATTTATCATATTTAATAGCATAATGGTTACAAAAATAAAAATAATTCGACACTTATTCACCATTTTATGAACTTGTGAATTTTTCATAAAAAAATTCATGGTTCATTGATTTTTTTTGAACTTTTAATGTTGAAATTATTTTTTATAATTCTAATTTTTTGTAAGATTGATCATCTTAATATCATTAACTATCTATTAACATATTTTGATAATTATTAACAAAATTATTAAAATTAAATAATTGACGTATTGGATGAAATTGAAAAAAATATATAATAAAAGTAAGTTAAATTCCATATTTTCTTATTCTGTTTATACACGTAGCGTGTGCTAAGATACTACTTATATTACGTTTTAGATGATTTTATTTTTTTTAAATTATTTATCGTTTTATATAATTTAGGAGAATTAACTACAATCATTTTAAAATTATCTCGAAAATGTCACAGATGAGAGAGCGAAAGATAAGTATGATAATTATGAAAATTTAAGAGTATTATAGACAATTAATATTATCTTTAATATTATATAATTATTTCTTTAATTCTTGTGCACTGCTCTAAACATCATATATTATGAGATGTAGGAAGTAGTTATTGATAAAGTGTGACATTTGTTGATTTTGGTTATAACTTAAATTTTTTTAAGAAAAATAAATGGGAAGGGATCTTTAGCCACGTGTCCTTTAATATATACGAATTTAGTTACCATAAAATAATTTTATCATAAATTAATTAATTGATCAACACGTAAAAAGAGATCAATTTACTAATTACTTTCTATATACACACCCAACTCAAATCATTGTTCCATTACCCACCGATTCTCATACTACCTCTCTCACATCCCGTGAAACTCGACACGTACCCACTTTTCTCCCAAACAATGAAAACTCTAATCCAACGGCCAAGATCTTGCCAGAAAACACAAAACAATTTCCTACGTACAAATATCCATTTCTAATATTTACTTGACTCATTCTCATATTATTATATCAAATCCAATCCAATCCAATCCAATCCAATTTAGCAGAAAGAGAGAGGGAAAAAAAAGAGCAGAGAGAAGTATAAAAAGAAATTCCTTTTATAGGCTGACCATTTACTCCCCATTTCCTACGCTAAACCCATCATATCTGACCATCCTACAAGGCTATTTCTGTAATTTCATTCTTCACCCATGAATTAATAATTTACTTTTTGTCCTAACACAATTTTTTTTTTATTTTTTGTCTTTTATATTTATTTAAAGCTTATTATATACAATATATATGTTAGTTTAATCATTAATGATCTGTATTTTTGTTGGGGTTTTAATTCAATTTTGTAGGAATTCAGAGAGTTCTGTTGCTATGAAGGGACTGACTAATAATGGAGTAAGGGGGTTATGTTCACCGGACAGAGGTGGTGCGCAGGATAGGAAAATTAATTGTAATAATAATCATGCCGCCGGCGGTGGTGGAGGGTCGGGGTCGTCGGAAACGGCGCATGATAGCAGGAAAGGTGGGGGATCGTCGTCGGGAAGCGATGCGATTCCGATGGTGTGGCCGCCGAAGTTTGTGATTGGGTTGACAAACAAGGAGAAAGAGGAGGATTTCTTGGCGATCAAGGGTTCGAAGCTCCCTCATAGACCCAAAAAGAGAGCAAAGTTTGTTCAACGCACTCTTAATGTAAGTTTTCTCTCCTATATTTTCTTAGAAATTGACTTCTTCTCGTTTCATAATTTCATGGGTTCACTTTATAAATATTTTACGAAATTATGTGATATAGTGTAATTAGTAAATGATGATCCGCTATACATTCATTGGTACACTTTATAAATATTTTTTATAAAATTATTTTGTCATCAAAATAATATTATAAAATAAAATATGATTAATATTTAACATAACATAAAATAAAATAGTATAAGTAGTACTAATATGAAGAGTCTAGTCTGTATGGAAGTTTTTCTATGATTTGATCATGTCGTTTTTGGTAATGAAAGAGTATATAATGGTAACTGATATTTTCGCATTAATTTTTAATTTTTTTGTATATCTTTTAAACAAATTAATAGTAATATTTGGTTAAAAATAAGTGTCACCCGTGTAAAAATATTAAAAAATAATGCAGTAATATAGTTTTGTAAATAAATTGTGATTCATAGTACTGAGAACTGATGGAGTATAATAATTTGTTTGTCGTAGAATCAACCTTTGCGGGAGGGGATTTAGGCTTTTAGCTATTTTTTTAATGTATTGCGATTCGGTTACGGTTAGTATAAAATTTATTTTTTAATAAATTAGTTAATAAAATATTGATACACATAAAATTTTATTTGTATGTTAGTATTTTACCAATTTATTCAAAAATAATTTTATGCTAACTACTCTCGTTTAAAGACGTTGATTGGGCCCACAATAATAATAATGTAAAGGACGAAAAGATGGCTACTTGCCTTTTCTTCTGGGAAAGAAAGTTTGCAAAAGGCCAAACAAGTGGTGTGTTTCTTTCTTTGTATTTTTTGGAGTTGAATGTGTTTTCTTGATTTATGCTAACCGGTATATATAATTAATCAATTTAAAATTATAAGTTTAATCCCGTTATTTAGACTGGTTTTGAATTATGCATGGGCAGTTGGTAAGCCCGGGAGCATGGCTATGCGATCTGACCCTAGAACGATACGAGGTCAGGGAGAGGAAGGTTACGAAGAAGGTAACTTGATTTTATTATATTCCAACATTGGATATCTTGGATTATAGGAAATTATCCTTAAAATATGTATGTATTTTTTGATTTGATGGCAGAGACCTAGGGGGCTTAAGGCTATGGGCAACAACATGAATTCCGATTCTGAATAAAGGAAAATAGTCTACAAGATTTTAAGGTAAACATGTGGTGAAGAATTGCGAAATGCATATGTTTCTCTGTGTATTCATCACTTTTTCACATTATAAAGAATGTAGAAAATTAATTTTTAGAAATATTTTGTTATATTTCTTTTTTTACAATTTTCTTATTAATTTAAAATTTGGAGACTAAATTCTAAAATATAGAAAAGAAAATCATTTCAATTTTTTATTTTTCACAAATAAAAAATAATGTTAGGAATTTTAAATTTTTTTGGTCTCGGCCCTTTTCTTTTAACAATCACACACAAAAAAGAGAGATTAAGGGGGGAGTGTATTCAATTAAAATTTTTAAAGACTTTTAAAGATTTTAAAAGTTTGGTTGTATTCAATCAAGACATTTAAAGAGTTTATAAAAGTTTAGTGGTGTTCAATTACAACTTTTTTATTGTCTTTAAAAGTTAGGTGGTATTGAATTAAAATTTTTACAAAGTCTATAAAAGTATTTTGGTATTCAAAAAGTCATAGACTTTCCAAATTTTTATTAAATGGTAGAGTTTGACAAACTTTAGAAGAAGAATTATAACTATCAACCTATATCCAAAATCGCCGCCAAATACTAAAGATTTCTAAAAAACTTCATATCTCATCTTAATAAATTAAATAAATTTAAAATACAATTCACATGAATCCAATATTTTTAATTACTTTATAATCTAGAATAATTAATACTTCTTCTGTACCCATAAAAATAAAATAAAAATTTTATTTTTGTAGTCAACGATAAAATTCAAAATTTTTAAATTTTGAATTTATTTGTTATTTAATAATAAACACACATTATTTCAAAATAAAAATAAATATACAATATTTTAAAATTTTATAATTACGTAAATTAACTTAGAATCGTAGTTAAATGAAGAAAAAAAAAAAGTGTGAGAGGAAAAGTAATTTATATAGGAGCACGTACTTTATAGTAATATATAGTTGTATAAAATAGATAAATTTTATACAAATTCTTCAAGTTTTTATCATAATTTTATTATATGTTACATTACTAAACTAAAAATTTATTAAAAAGAATATAAGTTAAAAATATATTTTTATTTGAAAAATAACTTGCTATTTTACATATATTTGTAAATTTTGATACTAAGATGAGGTAATATTCAAATATTTGAATGAAAATCGATATATATTGCAAATGTTTATATTAATTTTTTAATTACTAGTTACGTAAATAAGTATTGATTACAATTTTTGTAGACTGAAATGAAAAACAATAATTTCAAATAAGCGTAAGCATATGGCTCAATGAAAAGTGAGTTTAATTTTTGTATTGCATCTGTAATTTTTAAAATTTTATTGGTATCCGAATATCCAAATGTATTATTAAATGAGTAGAATAATATAAACGCTTTCAACATATATAAAATCTCATGCCACAATAATATAATGAAATTTACTCTAGTTCATAAAAAAAGAGAGAGACACATGAGCTAATTAACAATTAATATAAGTTGCAAGATATATTAAAAGTATACAAAAATCTATCGCAGTCAGTCTGTTACTTATTTCATAGAGTCCATAAAAATCATTTTAAAAAATTTTTAAAGTCTTTGAAAGTCATTAAAATTCCACAAATTCTACAAAAATATGTCACTTAAAAAAAAAATTTTAAAATCTTAATTGAATACACTCTTTTAATTCAATGGATCTTTTCCATTTTCTTAAAAATAACTTAAGTTGTAGACCATATGGGGTTACTTTTGCAAGTCAAAAGCTATATACTGGACTGAGTAAAAAAATGGGGAGTAAAAAAATGGGGAGTGATTAACATGAAAATAGTTTTGAACAAAATCTATTTAATTTACAGCTAAACAATAGAACTCATGGAATCTAATTCAGAATAATTCCTTTATAGTGCATAAAAAAAGAGGGCAGACTAACACTTGAATGTAACGAATACCAATTAATTAAATATTACGACTTCATAATTCACAAAATAAATATTAAATACTAGGAGTACAATTTTATTATACATAAAACTAAAAAACCATAAACTACGGATTTGTTTGGAGTATTTGATAAAACTGAAAATTTTGCAACTTCCAGATCTAAACGCACAAAATTCAGAGTATATTTCACAAACACATAAAAAGGCTCGAGAACAAGCAATAAAATAGATCAAACCGTAGAAATGAATAGAAATGAAATAGTAATACATAAATGCGTACCAAAACTAGACTCTAAAGCTGAAAACAAACCATAACTCTCTATACTATACCATCATCACCAACTAACTCGTAAGTGAAAATCATCTCACTAGAATCCAACCCATGGCTGAGATCTTCAGATCTTGAGTGCAGATCCGAAGATAAAAGCGACGAATGTGAGCGCGCAGCCGACGGCGAACGATGGAGAGATAGATCCGGCGGAAGCGGTCGGACTAGGGGCCGGAGCGTCGGCTGCGAGAGAAGTTCCGACGAGAGAGAAAACGGTGGCAATCACCGCCACTAGAGCAATCGAGGCAGCAATGGAGTAAGAGACCGCCATTTTCTCGGCTCAAAGAGCTCAGATCCAGAGAGGAAGAGGAATATGTTTGGTGAATGAATGTGAAGAGGGGGAGAAAAGTAGTGAAGTGAAAGGTTATATGGAAGAGAGATACTACAATAAAGTTAGGGGCAGAATAATGTTCGGCAATTTACAGGCTGGCTGACGAATGACGATTAGTGTGTAGTAGTTGACAGCTGGTGTTTGGATTTTAATTCCAATAAAAATACTTATGGTTGTTCTGAGAGCAAATCTTCTGTTTTTAAATTTTTTATTTATTTATGTTTTTTTATTTAAATTTTAATACATATTTTTTTATTTAATTTTAAAATTAATTAATATTAATTAAGAGATTAAATATCAAAATTTAAATGAAAAAACAGAAATTAAGAACAGAGACTGCTCTCGGTTGCTCTTAGCCTCTCTCACAGATAAATAAATGATTAATGAGCAGTCTGTTTTTTTGCTTGTTTCTAGAACCTTCCTTCCCCCTATTTCCTATACGTGTTACGTTTACTACGGTCACATTCTCTTTAAATTCCCATCTTTTCTTTTATTCTGCGGCCCACCATTTTTGAAAGAATATGTTTTTGTATTATTACAAAGGAAACTTATATTTCTACATTTTTTTGATATTTAACCAATACCTACATTAAGAAATAATATTAAAATATTAATTTTCTATTACAAATTCAACAAAAGTATGGAGGAGATTAAAGGAAAGGTTTCATAATATATATATATATATAAGAAGTGATTCATTTATGGTCGTCCATAGAAGAAAAGAACTGTCCACATTTTAAAGAAGAGGGGGAGAAGAGTAGTAATAGTGGTTAAATATGGACAGTTGGTTTCTTTTATGGACAGTCGGCCAAATTAAATATACATTTGCGTGAATAATTCAACAAGAAGACAAGCATTTGTGTATATATATATATATATATATATATATATATATATATGTTGCAGCAGGCTAAATTTGAAAGTTTATAAACTTGAAATACTAGAAGAATGAGAGAGAGATTATAATCCTAAAATCTTGTGCTAATAATTCCATTGTACATATAAGATGTTTGCATAGTGATCAAAGCTAAACATTTTTCTAGTGTACAAAATGTACTAGTATAAGAGGAAAAGAGGAAAGAGGAAAGAGGAAAGAGAGGGAGAGAAAGACGAGGCAACAATACCTCACTCACACACCAGTAGGCAGTAGTGCCACTATCTATCTATCTATCTATCTATCTATCTATCTTTCCTCGTCTGCTGTTTTTCATTCTCAGTTCAAATTTCGATTCATTTCTCAAAAACCCAAAAACTTGGGTGCTAACAGGAACAGAGGTTCCAAGGTACTCGGAGCAAATTTTCTCGCGAATAGAAAACAAACCGAAGAAGGCTGGTCATTGTAAACGCAGCTAAGGCCTTCATACACTTTCTTCATCAACTCCTCGGTGATATCTGCTCTCCCAAAGGTAGCGGGGTGGGGCCCGCCCCTCGACCAGTCCACCCAAGTGATGCTTCTATTTGCAATGAGATTTGGTGCTCGAATCGTCAGCATGGTGGGAAAGTAATGCTCATCTACATAACACGCTGGTTTGCAGAACTCTGCAAATTTCGGGTAAAATGTGGTGTCTTCCACTATGTTGATTGCAAGCTTGCGGTTGATTTCAAACCACTGCGACCCTTTACGCCATTGAGAAATGTTTACTTCCGGTAACATTTTGTCACTATAGCGTCCTCTCCCATGTGGCCCCCGGTCATCAAATGCACCAATGAAGCTATATCTGGACTTCTTTATGTAGTGGTAGATGACGCTGAAATTGTAGAGGGGAATGCACGACTCTGATACAAGAATAAACCATTCGTTTGAGATATCGAGCAATGCATTAGCAACAAGTCTTCTTTCGGCATCACACATACTCATCTTCCCCCATTCTGACACCTGCCAGAGAAGAATAACCAATATCATTTACCATTCACCAACATGAACAAAGGCAAATACAAGGTACAAAAAATCTAAACTAATGATCAAATACAACTCTAACATTTCCCAGGAAACTCAGAAATTTATGAATTAAGAAAGAACCACCACACACAAGGAAGAATTTTCTAGATTAAATTGGGCAGATATGACTTTTCCATGACATAAGAATGGTTTGACAAGAAATTAGTATGCAATTTGCCAATATAGCCAAAACCCGATAAAAAAAGGGTCTCCAAAAGTCCACTTGCACCTTGATAATTTCTTGGGTATCATCTTCAACGAGTGACAAACTAGAATGGAAGCGGCTCAATTTGTCTGATTTGGATTCAGTTTCCAGTTATATACTTATATTTTGATCTACAGAGTTGGCATATCACAAGTCATGTCAGAAAAGCATGAAATGCCATTTCTTTACAATACATGCTATTGTCACACCCAAAATGGCTCGGTCCCACAGCCTCATGAAATGGCTCTGGAGAGACCTCTTTACTTAAAATTTATGTAAGTATTCCATTTTGCTTCTAATCATTAGTTAAGTCAAATCAGCAATGTAAGGGAAGAATAAGTTCCTCCTCCTAAGAGAAGGAACAAGCAATGAAGGGCTTACATACGTCTAGAGCAACCAGGAAAATAAAGAGGAAGAGAAAAAACTTACTTTGTAATATGAATTCCACCATGATGAAGAACTAATAATTCAAGAAATTTAAAAGAAGTTTCAACTATCAACTTGGAAACTAAAACCTGACTGAGAAAATTTAATGGCAAACATTTAACAAATTACTGAACCACCAGTATCTTTTAAAGTAATGCTACACGGTGAATTACATGTTTTATTGGATCATGTATTGGGCTGTTATAACTTAAAGCTTTTAGATGCATTTAAAATAGGATCTTGGATGCATGAAGAAGGAAGAGACAAACTAAAGGTAGCAGCACTTGAGAAAAGCTGAGAAGCTGTTGCTAACCACAATAAAAATTAAAAATAGAAAGCTGAACACAGAATAGTTGTTTAGATATTCATTTATACGATAATTAAAGCATGTTTTTGTTAAAGGTTTCATCTGACAGAAAGGGGTCCAAGAGCAAAAACTATATTTATTACGACAATAAAATATATAAGTTAACGACCAGGACCAAACCCGAGTTTGGAATAATGCTAAATCCTTGTCCAAACGCACCAGCTGGATCATCTTGGCGCAAGATATACCCCTCAAAAGTACAAGTTATTAGTACTCTTGATAGTAGAGTTAAGAACTTTATACCAATCTAACCCACATATTATACAACCTTAGCTTGTGCTAAATTCCTACAGGAGAAGTGATATTACTGTTGTCTTTGATTTCAAACCAAATTAAGGTTTTATAAGAGGTACCTCTTTCTGGATACCAGAGTTCACCATACAACACACTGAAAAATGCAGACAAGGAAATATATTGGTTCTATTTAGGACAACATTACTAGTTCAAAAACTCAATTGTGAAAGCTCCGATACAAAATTTTATCAGTCAAGGAAGGAAAGGTAGAATGTAAATTAATAAGTTGCACCAATGAATTATTTAGCAAACAAAGATGAACTTTTAACCAAAAGAAAAAAAATTATAACTTGTCTGTAATGAGGGAGATATTTATCACTTGAGATATATCATCAGTAACTTGACTAAGTAATCATGAAACTTCCATTCAAGATGTGTGTAAATCATAACAGGATGCAGAAGAAATTTTATCTACCATGATGGCACAACTTTCAATTTATATAGGTCAAAATATGTGTTCCCATTGCACGAAAATACCATGACTCACTCTTTATGTGCTATAAGTCATCTAAAACATGTTCCAGAATCTAATATGAGGATAAATGAACATCATAATTCATAAGCATAATTTAACGTTACATAACAGGGCGGAGAATCAAGAAATAAAAAGAAAAATCGATTACAACAAACTTGCACAGTTTTCCCATATGCATAAGTGGAAATAAGTAGAAATTGGTCCAAGCATACCTGACATGGAATGTGTCTCTTGTAGAAAACTGATGAAGATGGAAAATTGGGTTGAAATGATGGAAGTGCATGTACATAGATAGAATACCGGCCACCATGCCCTCGGAAAAACCTCTCCCAAAGAGGAGCTAATGGCAATGGCCCCTTAGTCAAGAACATGAATGCGATCTTTGGAACTCTCTTAAATGGATACTCTTTCCTTCGTGGTGCAAAAGATGCCCGCCATAAAAGCTCCTTGTCACTCATATTGTGCATCAAATCAGATGGGGGTTTGGTCCAATGATCTAAGCTAATAGGTTTTTCGACACAAGACAGTAAACTGGTCCTTGATGTGTCTAGCGCCACTATGCTTTGAGCTCCAAAATGCCGAATCAGGTATATGCTAACAACCAAAAAAGTGAAGCTCAAAACCAGAAACAAAACAAGTAACCGAAGCAGCCTATGAGGCAAAACCCTAGATTGGTTTGTCCTGCTCGTAACAGTAGTGTCTTTGCCTTCCTCCATTACAAAACCTCTTGATTGCATCTTAACAACAAAACTGCACTAAATTCCACCTTCAAAATATCCCCTTTTCTAATAAGTCAAATTCAGTTACACCCTTTTTGCATCCAAACCACTGCAAATTTTCCTCAAAAGCTATCAACTTCACACTCAACCAAATTCATAGACTTCAATTGCATCTCATAGCAGAAAATGAATTGGTTTCAATTTTACCACCTGGGTATTTGAAATACTAGATAAGATTCAATATTTAAGCCTTTTCAGCACAATAACAGAGCAAGCTATTCAGAATCTGAACTGGGTTTTATGGGTTTTACTCTAAAGCAGAGTAACAACTAGCAACACATCTAACAGTAATCACAACAATAATTGAGATAACAGCATATGGTCATGAGGCAAAAAGAAACAACGGTCAATAATATAGGCAGATTCTAGATCAAATGATGAGAAGGAGATCATTAAAATGAGGGAAGATAACGAAAAGGGGTATTCACACTTCACAACATACCATGATGCACCGAAAAGTGAAATTATGAGAAAGTAGATCCACTAATTGAGTCTTGGGGTTCTCGAATTGCACCAATTAAGATTAGGCAGAGGAGAAAAGTAGTCAACAATTCGAGAGAGAGAGAGAGAGAGAGGGGAGAAAGAATCTAGAGAGAGAAAAGGAGAGGGGAAAACAAGAATTGGGTGTGGAAAGTTAGGAGGGTGAGGAGAGATCTAAGGAAAGAATTTAGTCGTTAATAAGAATGTTTATATATTCACATGAACGAATTCATCACGCCATATTCACGCAAAGAGGGAGGGGGCAGAGAGAAAGAGAATAGGTTAGGAGGTTCTTTGTCTGGCAGTTCTCCCGGTAATTAGACAGATCTGCACTTCTGTTGAGTGTTATATATATATATATATATATATATATATATATATATATATATATATTCTGTTGAGTATATTAAATATTTACTTTAATACTGACAGCCTTTACTTCAAGTGATATTCTATTGATTAACATGATTTGAGTATATCCGGTTAGAATGAAGTTTATTTTTAGGTAAGTTGGTCAATTGATCAATAGAATCTGACATACATAGAACCTCGCCTGCGTGTCAGTACTCTATTGATCAATTGACCAACTTATTCAAAAATGAACTTGATGCTAACCACTTCCCATAATAGCCTACATAAGTAAAACATATGATCATTTGTGGAATCCGATTAGTGTGAAGTTATTTTGTTGATAAGTTGGTCAATTGGCCAACAGAATACTGACACACATATAACATCGTTTGCGTATTAATATTTTATTGATCAATTGACCAACTTATCCCAAAATAAATTTTATACTAACCACTTTCTGAGTTGTGTATCATAATATATAAATAAAATACTTCTGGTAAAAATAATGCTATTATCTTGTTTATTTTATTTTAGTTTTAGTTTTCAAGTTAAAGAATGCATGGCATATAATATGAATATATTGTACTGTGTGTGTAACATTAGCTTTATATGGTTATTGGATACGATTATAGTAAAGCTAAATTTATCATAAATTAATTGACCAATAATATGTAGAGAGATTTTGATTTACGTGTTAATACTGTATCAATTAATTGATTAAAATTAATTTTATATTAATTATTCTCATAAATATCTCTTTTGTATCTTTTCCTTTTGTCGGCTTACTCTTTTTATGAAAATATGTTTTGTGAAATAAAATAATTTGTAAAATTTATTTAAGAATTCTGCTACAGTTAATATAATACAATGACATAAAATAAAGGGGTTCCATCCACAGCAGTCGGTTGCTGTGGAGCAATCACTTTTTTAGTATGTTAAATTTTTTTTTTGTTCCAGTCAAAATTTTAACAGGCTAAAAAAGGGTTGTTGCGGTTGCTGTGGATGGAACTCCTAAAATAAAAATGTGATAAGTCACATCAAACATATCTATGGCATGGGTAAAGCTGTAAAATGAGAAATGAGTAAACAGTTTGAGTTCGATTCGTACTCGTTCGAATAAAAGTTCGATTCGAGTTCGACTTGAAATATAAATGAGTCAAATATGAATAAATTTTAAAGTTCGATAATTTACTTGAACCTCCTCAAATTATAATTTTTTATTAATACTTGTATCTCATATTCGTTTGAAAAGTTCAAATTATTCGGGTTCGATACAAAATCGTGCTCGACTCGATAACTAAACAAGCTTCAATCAAATCTTATTTTATACTCGATAATTTTGTGAATCAAATCTGAGCAACTCAATACTCAACTCGACTCGGTTCATTTACATCCTTAGGCATAAACCAAGGTAACATACATCCTTTAAATTAATAAAATGACAAAGTTACCATTAATAAAAATATTTTTTTTTAAAAAAAAATCATTAATGAGACAAATTAAATAGTGTCATAACCAAAATCTTAACGATTACTTTATCCTATATCCCTAACTAACCAATTAAAAACTTGTTAATATAGTTATATTTCTCAATTTATTTTTCCCTCTTGCCAATTGAAAGGAGGACAAATTACATATGTACCACTTACAAAAGAAAATTAAATTAATTGATTTTTTCAATTTAAAATTATAACACCCTAACCCCATATCGAAAAATATACAAAAAAGAATAAAATTGTCTCTATATAAGGAATTAAGTTACTAACAATAATATTTTTAATCATGACATTTTGGGTGAACATATAGTGGACTAAGATGACCCAAAAAGACACTATTGGACCAATAATTTAATGGCCTAATTTGAATGAATTTAATTAGATTCGAAAATATAATTTGACTCGGTTATTTTAAAAATATCCTAAAAAAATTTATAAATAAATAAATAAATTTTGATTACAACTCGTGAGTTTTACTTTTCCTTCTCCTGTACGTGCCTTCTCCTAATGACTCTTCACGTCTTAACGTATTCTCTTTAATTCTTCATTGGTATAGAATTCTATCACGTCCTCGTGATGTGATGACATATTATTGACTCAAGCACCAGCAAGTACAAAAAAATGGAAAAAACAATACACGTGAATACAGGATCAAAGCCAGACCACTCTAACGTGAAACGACGTCGCATAGTATCAATTGTAAGCCCTATAAATTATCAAATATTTTTTTTATTTAATGTTTTTAACCTACAAATTAACCTAAAATATACCAGGCATAATTTTTTAAAGAGTTATTTTTTTATAATCTATTATTTCACAATCTCAAGTGAATCCCAAAAATTAATACCATTTTTTTGAACTACATTAAATTTTGTATGAACATGTTCCCTGGTCAAGGCTATGCTACAACAAAGATTAAGCAAGGGAAAGGCTTTAGGAATTAGATGAGCTTTTATGGAAGCTATATATTTTGAAAATTAATATTTCCACATAATTTTTTAATATTTTCACATAAAAAATATCAACAGTAAAAACCTATAGTTTTCATGTGAAGATATTAGTTGCTCAAAAAATGTAGATGATAATAACGAGGGTAATTAACAGAACCAAAATGAGGCAAAACTGAAATTAACAAAGCAACCAAAACTGGAAACACAAATCAAGAAAATTAGAACTATCAACTTGGGTGGTGAAGATTGAACCAACAGGATCAAAGTCATATTCAACGAACGGATGGTAATTGACCTCTTACCCTCTTATTTCAAGACATTTTCAAAGTTCCTTGCAGAAACTGTATCCATTTCAGCATATCCTTCTGGATGCATACACATTGCAAATGAGTTCAACTGAACATTTAAAATAACAATAATGTTTCCCTCATTTTAATCCACATAATGCTGCATTCAACAAGTATGCCTAAAGCAGGAAGTCAGACAAATCCCATCCAAACATTAAGCAGTCAAGTTTTTACTACAGTAAATTGTAAGCAAACAGATAGGCTGTACCCATATTTTCCCATTATATACCAGTTGAAAATGAATCCCTCGTGGCACTATCTATTTCACCACATCGAAAGTAGCACGAAGGTTGGAAATCATGACTGGGCATTGACCCTTCTCATCATATTCAGCAAATTCTCCTTCAGACAAGTCAATGTCCTTGAATTTGGTTCCTGCGATCTACACAAACGAAAAACACACGAGCTAGAACACAGAGATTAATCATAAGCATGGATATGTTACATAGAAATGATATAATTGCTTAAAGATATATCAAGAGAATCCTCCACAAAGATGTATATATATGCCTGCAAAATATACTTTTCACAAGATGTAATCAAGATTCAAGGGGTTTTAGCACAGCAATATGTAGCATGGCGACAAAGATATTGACAATGGTGAGACACGGGAACAGGTAAGCATGCACTCGTAAATTATCCAGTAACATAAAAAATCAGGAAGTATGAGACACTAATTCACCGCAGTAACTGTAAAATAGTAGACCAATTCATCTATGAGAAATAAAAGGAAATCATATATTTTTACAATTTCCATAGCTATTTTTTTCCCGTCCATACAACAGTGAATACCCAAATTTCCGTTACTCTTTTAACCCTTCCACACACAACAGTGATGGTTTTACAAGCATATAATTCTCATTTTCTCTTTGAAAGCCGCCTGCACCTTTTAGAAAAAAAAAGGAAGAAAAAAAATACACCATCTTACACAGTAAAACCAAATTAGCTTTATAGCATCAGTACAAGTTATCACCTTATCAACTAACAAAGTAGTAAAAATGCATGGGAGAACTCAAAAATTGTTCTGTTCCTCTAAAAATTTAATGAATTGGTAATGTGTGTGAACGATTTTATAATAAAGAAAAATGAACAAATTTGATTTGTCGAGAACATAGTTCAAAGTATCGGTCGTTATGCCAAAATATTGATATATCGATTAGGTATCGATCGGAGCCAAACGCAACCTTGACACGAATCGCAAAATTAAGAATTATTCATGTAAAGGGTAAGTTTCAGCGAAATTTCGGTAACTCGGCGTAACGTAGCGGTTTCAGATCAAATAAAAGAGAAATCACGGCATAAAAGGAAGAAAGCACGGCGTAAAAGGAATTACTCAAGTAAAGGTCAACTTTCGGCAACTCGGCATAACGTAGACCAAATAAAGGAGAAATCACGGGATAAACAGGAGAAACGCCACACAAAAAAAATCGAATATATTGAAAAATGTAAAAGGTAGATGATAGAAGAGAACGAACCTTTCTCTATAAATTATACTTAAATATACCTATGTAATACTTAGTTAAGTACAACTTAAAAAAAGTAAAAAAAATATTATATTTCAAATGTACTTAATTAATTTAAATTGTACTTAAAATATACCTATATAGCACCTATTTAAGTATAACTAAAAAAATAATTAAAAAATCTACTTAATATATAATTAGTTAAGCTAAATTGTAATTTAATTATAATTAAATTGTACCTAGTTAAGTAAAACTTGAAAATATTGCACTTCAAATATACTTAGTTAAGTTAAATTGTACTTAAATTCTACATAACATGTGTGCTCAACCATTTGAACTATGACAACATCAATATCAACTTTATTCAAATGTAAATTGATTAAACATATTTGCGAGATATTTGTTTTATCATTGGACAATGTTATACGTGCACTAGATAGCATCTTAATTGATTCATCTTCTTGTTCTTATTATTTAAAAAAATTTCATAATTTTTTCTCTTTTTGAAGGTCCTAACTAGCTAATGGTGCGTATAACCCGAAACCTCCCGAGTCAAAAAATGACCTACTGAAACACAAGTCGCTACTGAGCCTTTGAACCATGGTCGAGAAACATACATATAAGGCTATAATAATGCCACTTCACAATCCCGAATCAAATAAAATTTGTGAATCTTACTTATTTTTGCATGTTTTTTCCATCCATATGGTTGGATTTTGTTAAAAAGTCTAAATGACTTAAGAGTAGGGTATCTTTAACTTGTGCAAATATGTCAACGACAGGTAGTAAACTCCGTACAACAAACAGCTTAAAATTCTTTCCACAACTTCATATAGTCTGCACCATATTTGGGATCTGTATAGGTAAAATGTCAACAAAGACGATGAAAATAATGTCATGCTGAAGTTGACAAAGATTAAAAGGCTAGGATTAAGAAGATATGAGAAAACCTCTATAACACCCTTTACACCTATTTTTGACCTTGTACAGGATTCCTGGTGCATCAACATTTTTTCAAATAGAATAGGAAAATCAAAATAACTCGCTCCCATAAATTTGTAAACAAAAAATATCAATGGTTTCATAACAAACAAGAGATTATACAACGAGAAGCATTAGCGAAATAGCTAGCCAATGACCTAAACTCCTAAACCTCATCCTTTTGCGAACAACAAAAGAAGTGCCTAAGGTATTAGGATTTAGGAATAACTCACAATGACTAGATGACCAAAGTCATAAAACATTCACATGCAATACTGAAGCTGCAGAAGTTCAAGTATCCAGCCCGTGATGTTACTTCTTTAATACACACAGATATATTAGACATTGTCGGACAGATATTCATGTTCATGACCAAGAGCAGTGTGTACAACGCTGATACTTCAGCCATTTAATCAAAATCCTAACTAGGTTACTAGTAGTTAGTAGTTACACCAACATTAATTCAATAAAAAGAACCAATTTTATATGCAAAAGTTATGCAAGTACACTATATATACATTGCCAAAGGCTTCATGACGCATGTTTCCTCATTCCTTGCTTGCTAGATTGAACTGTGGAGACGAGACACAGTTAAGATGTGACATTGACACACACAGCAAATCCTAAGATGCAAATTATAACCCCTCTAAATGTAACCTAGTGCATTCTAGAACTGAATGCAGCAGGATGTCCACCATTTCAGTGAAGTGATTAAATCAAGGGGTTCCAGCAAGCAAACCATATGGATCGCAACATTTACAACTTGACAATACCATATATCATATTACTGGATAATACAGTACATGCAAAGACTTACAGATTCAACTTTCCAACCACCGCCAAATACAAATTCTAAAGGCTCATAACCCCTGCAGTCAAATTGCATTAGTGGGCTGTATTTCCCTAGTTGACTAAGTTCCTGAGTCAGTGGACGGCCTTTGCCACTGATCATTGTCACAGTTCCATCCCTCCCACAAAACTTACACTGCAAACAAGAAGAATAAAAAAGTTAAAAAAGTGCAATGAGTTGACCAAGAGAAGTAAATGACACCTATAACAATAAACCAGGGGAATGAGTAATTGTTCATCAAAATCGATGCAAAAATATTAGAAAATAAATTAAAATGAGAAAATCCAAAACTCAAGTTAAACCTAATACTACAGATCAATTTGTTATTTACTGCGGTGCAGACACAACAATTGAAAACCCTTCCTTTGATCATATAGCTGACTTGTAAAGCAGATCAGAAATCAATTATTTGATAGATTGATTTCATTTATACAATATGCCCATGTTGGCCTATGTGATTGTATATGAAGATGAGTAATATGTGTGTGTGTCGTGGAGTGAGAGACAGGAGAGATATTACCTTCTGAACAAGATTAGTGGTACCCTTGGCAACAGCCACAGTTTCATTCAAGCTAACATAAGTCTCTTTCTTTGTCAACTCTCCATAATTCCCACATTTCATCTACAAATCACAACAAAGACGTGAGGTTTTGTTTAACTACAAAAATATCACGCAAAATTAAGAAAAATCATACTGTATAGCATTAGCCGGAAACCTTGAGAATGTGTGATTAAGAATAATTACTAACAGACTAAAGAATAATAACAAGTTCGAGTAATATGAATTAGAAAGAAAGAAAAGAAAGAACAAAAAAGCGTAAGCTTACATGCCTATAAACCCCTCAGAACTTAAAGCATCGAATGCTAATCAAAAGCAACAATACTTTTCTTAATACAACATAAATAAAGAAGCAGATAAAAGAACAAGAGTTGGTATTAATTGTGTAATGTATAGTTTCTGTTACCTGGCTCTAGTAGTAAAAGCGCAGAACCCCTATATATCCACATAAATTGATGAGGCAAATTTATACTTATGGGTAATAGGTACACACACGCAAACAAATAACAAAAAAAATAACATGACATCCTATACAGAACCAATGATATTGACCTACAATCATAGTGTGAGAATCAAGTAGACTCAATAAACTGAGTAACACAATACAACAACAAACACATGAGATCCTAAACAGAAATGATTATATAAACCTTCATCAGAAAGGATAGAAAAAGATGAGTAAATAACACTGGCGTACTCAGCTAAATGAGCTAAGAAGGATTAAAAGAAACTACATGGATATAAAAAAACATATATTCCCTCTAGCAGATTTTGAAGAAGAAAAAAAAAGTGATAATAATAAATATTTGTTTCGACTAAAACTTAAAAATATTAAATACATAAATATATATGTGTATAGATCAAGGACATAGTGAAATGTGTACATATGGTTCAAGTAGTAACGACTTGGAAAACTGCGAGTGAATTAAACTCTAATTAGCTACAACAAATTTAGGACAACCTACACAAATGTATACACTGAGAGATGTTGATATAAAATGGCTATGCTATTTCTGTAAAATTCAAAATAAAAGAGTAAATTCATCCTGTAAACAATACAAACGCATATTATATTGAAAATAAACACATAAACATACACAATGAAAAGATATACACACAATAAGCCCGTGAATAAAGAACATATTCAACTAAACAAGCTAGGGCAGCATCGATTACCTATAGAACTCTAATACACAAGATATATGCAATACATATTAGAGATTTCAACAAAAATTGTACTAATCGAATGAATTGAGTATAAAAATGTGCGGATAATAGTAAACAAAGTGAAAAATAGAAGAGAAAGACCTTGAAGTAGTAACTGAAGTTAGGATCGTCACAGCCTCCTTCAGGCTGAAGATCGGTGAGGTTCTCGAGCTCGGCGGTGATCTTCAGCAAATAGTTCACCATTTTTTTTCCTGTGTGCGCGAAGTTTTCAGATTTTCTCTCTTGTACTTTTTTATACTGTGGTTAGCGTATTGGGATGGAAATATTTGATCCGTTTGAGGAAATAATATACACCCACCCCAGGTCACACCAAATTGACACCTATACCCCCATTCGTACTAAATTGCGATCAGAGCAGATCTTCTGTCCTCAAATTTTCTGTTTTTTTTTGTGTTATTCTACTTAAATTTTGACACATGTCATTTTATTTAATTTTAGAATTAATTTGTGTTAAATAAGAGACTAGTATTAAAATTTAAGTGAAAGAACACCAGAAAGACAGAAAAATTAGGGATAGAGAATATGCTCCCAATTGGAATACCTAAACCTATTGTTTCCCTCAACATTTTGGCCAATATTTCATGCGTTTTTTATTAGCTTGAGACGATCCAAATCCTCTTGGCATATGTTTATTTACAACGATTATATTTAGGAAACGACTATTAATTTTAAGTGTATTGTGTATTTTTAAATTTGAACTTGAAATTATTAAGAGATTATAAAATGATTATTAATTTTAAGTGTATTGTGTATTTTTAAATTTGAACTTGAAATTATTAAGAGATTATAAAATGACTTAATATGTTGACTAGCTATTTAATACCATGTTCAACTAGTATTATAATACTGGGATCCTTCAAAACAAATATGGCCTCGGTGACAAATTGGGAACCGAAATTAACAAAATTCAAAATGTATAATGAAATTTCTATGATTATGAGGTGAATCATGCGAATGATCATCACATTCTTAGCTCCTATATATTAAGACCAAATGAGTGAATGCAATATCACATGCACTATATATTTAACAAGTCACATTCAAGGTTGCACAAGTTCTTAGACAAAGAAATACTACTTGTTAGTTCAAAAACCTTTAACTTTCTATCCATTTAATTTATATCAAACGGAAGTTGGGTTCAAATGGATTATTGTTTTATTATTAGGAACAACTTCCCTAGTAGTTACTTATGGCTTTGTTGAGGATGATTACTCAAGCTCAATCTTTCTCCCTACCTTGAAGAATTGGACATGAAGCTAATAAATAATACTCCCTCCCTCCCAAGATAAAAGTATTGGTGGACTTTTCACGCATATTAAGAATAAAAATGAAATGACAAAATTGCCCATAATAATATGTCATTAATTATTTTCAATGTAGGTGAGAGAGTGACTTTCTAACTATTCAATTCAAAATATTCTCTCTATACTTATTAAATATGGAGAGAGAATTATAATAAGAAAAATATGAGATATTTAATGTTACGGACATAATAGGAAAAAATGTGTAAAAGTTTGGTTATTAAAGGAAAGTTGACATTTAACACGAGATTACCCAAAATAGTAATAAGAATTTTTATCATGGGAGGGAGGGAGTATATACATGACGACACAAAAAAAAAACAGAAGGAAAAAAAAGTTGTGTTGTATCATATTTTGTGTTGATTTCTGACTCTCTTTTTTTATAACCTTTTTGGTGAAAATAGTTGGTTGTGTTGCTTACAGAAAGATACAGTTACTCAGGTGCCAAAGGAGATATTAAAGTTTGGACTCCATATGTGGAGTCAAATGATGATTACAGTACTTCTTTTGTATCTCTCAGAAGTGGTGCTCACTTGGACTTTGAGGAAGTTGAATCTGGATGGGCAGTTAGTTTTTGCACCAATCCACATATATTCAAGAATTTTGATCATAATAATTTTCTTCCTAAACTTACTTCTTATCATAAAATATGAACATTTTCAGGTAAATCCTAGCGTTGGACTGTAAGTTTTTGACAGTCCTTCAAATTTACTGACTGAAATTTAAGCTCTACTGAATTTGCAAATTAAATTAGCCTAAAAAAATTGTGTTTGGTTTTGGCATGCATAATTAGGTTGCTTTGATCTTACTTGCCCTGGATTTGTACAAACCAACAGTGATATAGCATTAGGAGCTGCAATTTATCCCATCTCAAATCCCACTGGTCTTCCATATCAAATAACCATTTACATCTATAAGGTTAGAAGGAAACAAATTGAAGCTTCTTGTTTCTCAAAATTAAAAAAGTGCCTTACCTAGCTAGTTAATGCTCTCACTTTCACAAAAAGAGTTCCCATTTTCAAAAAATTTAAAAATTTTAAGAAAATATTTCATTTCATGTTTACCCTTATACTTATATAATGAATTTGTGACGTTAACCTGTCATTTAATATTATCGTTAAAAGATATAGGATTCGTTTTTTTTAAAAAAAACAAAAACAAATGACAACCTTTTCGTGAGTATGTGCTTGTTTGTCTATTGGCATTGGCATTTGGAAGTTCTAAACGCACCAAACACACTTAAGAATCTTATTCGTCTAACAACAGCTTATTTTTAACGCAACTTATTTAACTCATAAACATAATGTGTTTAGAGTTCAAACGCAACTGCTCTAAAAGTTAGCAACCGAACAAATCCTATAGAAGATGATCTTTTTTCTAAATTTTATGAATCTTTAATTTAATTTGTACGTGATGTATTATTGAAATTAGGATTAAATTACAAGCAACTGGTGGGTACAATATATAGGGTATTGGCCACCAGAGCTGTTCAATCTATTGAAATATCAAGCAGTAATGGCGCAATGGGGAGGTGAAGTTTACAGCTCAAGAGTTGGAACTCATCCACACACAGCAACATGCATAGGGAAGGGGCAGTTTCCGGACAATGTCTTGGGCACCTCGGGCAGCATAAAGAGAATAAGGATCAAGGAACATAGAAATGAACTCAAGTTTCCAGAGTGGGTAAATTGTTACTCTGATGAGTATGAGTGCTATGATTATTTTTACCAAAGTGATTATGTTGAAGATCCTGTGTTTTATTATGGAGGGTCTGGTGGCTATAGAAATCCTTATTGCCCTTGAGAAAAAGACTTGTGACTATTTTAATTTTTCATGAACTAAATTTGTCTTCAAGCAAGCATAAGACTAGAAGAAATCCTTAATTTTCATGTACTTTGAGGATTGCTTCTTGAACCCTTCTCTGTTTAATTGTATATGTGACAAAACTAATGATGCATAAATAAATAAATAATCAAATGTCAAATGAAACCCTAGAAAGTAACTACTAAAAGATGGATTGTCAATAATTAAAGAAGGAAAATTGAAGTAATTAAGTTCAAACAACACCAATTTCCCAAGAATCAATGCCAAACTAAAATATTACTGCTTGAAAAGATTATACATTCAACAAGTTTCCAATCATTCACTCTGCCTTGCTAGTAGTAAACACTAATCATATCACAACAAAACATACATACATATAAATATATATATATATATATATATATATATATATACCTACCTAAGTACCTATATACTAATTAATTCATGCTAGGATTACATAAAAAGAATAATTAACAATTATCAAGAACTCAAAGCTCAAGTCTAAGATCATCAATCCAGCTAAATTCACCCAAAATCCTCCCATATTTGTCGATAACTACCTTCCCGAATTCCACCAGAATGTTACCATCTTCATCCCCACTCGAACACTCGAACCCCTCAGACTCAAAAAAATTGTCTCCCCTGATTTTTTCATTACTACTAATAGAATCATCAAGAACCGGAGAAGAAGAAGATTCTTGATCCCTGTTAGCTTCTTGGGTTTTCATCTTCTTAGAAACAGACACATTTTCTTCATTAAAAACAGAACAACTCTTCAAGATTTCACCCTTTTCAATTCCCTGATCATCAGATTTTCTTTTCCTTTCCTTCTTCTTCTTCTTCTCAGCAGCAGCAAGAACTTTCTTTTCCATCTCCATTTTCTTGGACTCGTAAACCTTGGATGCTTCTTCAGGAGTTTCATAAGTTCCTAGCCAAACTCGGACTTTCTTGATGGGGTCTTTAATTTCAGCAACCCACTTTGATTTTTTCTGCCTAACGCCTTCAAATTTGATAACCGTTTTTGTGGGTGATGGAGTTTCTTCTTGTTTATGGCAAGTTATGACAATGCGTTTGGCTTCAAGGGATTTCTCGGCAGCTCTCTTTCTGTTTTTCTTGCCTCTTTTGGACGCCATATTTTGATTCACTAATTAATGGCTACTCTTTCTTTTCTCTAACAGATTATTGTGTTCTTAAGACGTATGCTGTATATATATAGAGAGAGAAGAAATACATTTACGTATGCAAAAAGAAAGATATCTTTCAATTCCTCTGCCAGTCGGATTTTATTTTTGTTACTTTTTTTTTGGGTATTAAGAAACAAACTCTCGTGATATTTATATAAAAAAAAAATTATTAATTGTAAAAGAGTTATAACAGCAAAGTATATTTAGGTGTTGTAGTTTTACTAATGTCATTTTGTGGAAAAAATAATAAAATAAATTGTTTCAGTGATATTCTTAAAATCCTTCAAAACTTGCCCTCGATATTATATTTAAAAAAATAACTTATATCCATTTCTTGACATATTTACTTGGATCCGGTTAGTATGAAGTTATTTTTTTGCTAAGTTGATCAATTGACCAATAAAATACTGACACACATACAATTTCATCTGCACTTACCCAAAATAAACTTTATACTAATCAGTAAGTATACGTAGGTTAGGCCCTTTTTCTTATCACATTATTTTATCCCTTTTTTTTTTTCTTGATAACATTATTTAAGGGCCTCTTTTCTTTATCTTTTTGGTAATTTAAGAATAGAATATGTACATCTAGAGAGCCTCTTTTTCTTGATGACATTATTTTTGGCCTTCAATATTTTATTTTTAGAATAGGAAAATATAATTTATTTATTTTTTAGCTTCTTATTAATAACTTTAAAATGTAAATTATAGTATGAAAATACTTTTATCTTAGAATTTTCTCACACTTCTCCAACTCCAAAGAAGATACTCCAATTTCAAAAGAAAATTAATGCAAAAATAGTCGTATAGTTTTTGCTTATATAAACAGTAAAGCTAACACAATTACACAAATGTACACCATAATTCAAACATAAATGCTCGGATAGTAGACTACTAAACTACATAGCAGCACCTTCAATTTACTAGTAAACGCACCAAAATAATTGGATCAGATCATGCTGACCATTACCAACAACTACTAGTTTCCCTTAGACAGAATCATACTGCTTTCTCTCTTGTTGTATAGACTGGAAAATCCGAGCCACAGATTCTGTAGCAGATCTAGCATTGTGAGGCACAACTTTTATAACACGCGTCGGCTGTTCAACGCCCCCATCTGGGACGTTAACGACTGGAGACGTGGGAAACAGAGGAAGCGCGTTTCTTCCCTCGCTGGTATGAGCTACCTTGGTTCTTCGTGTTCTTTGATTGCTTGTACTACTTGCTGTGCTGACTTGCACCTCACTGTCTGTAGATGGATTCAACTTCACAGCATTTGGAACTGCTCCATTCTTCTTCCGACTTGGCAAGTTACACGAGGCTTGATATGGCATGTTGAAGTGGTCCGTATGATCTGCAGAACCTGCAAATGATGGATGCATTACCGGCATACCGAATGGAGGGAAGTAGCCATGACCAGCTGGAGGAGCGAAAGAAGCAGTCCCAAGTCCTTCACAAGGATGATGAGGAATTTGAACCCCGTAGTTTAGATAGTTGCCCATTATTGGAGTTGACCCTGGATGCCCATAAACTGGGCCCATGAATCCAGGGCCCGGATACGGCTTGTACACGAGTCCTTCAAAAGGAGTCATAACTGGAACTAACCATTGGAACCCAGAGGGTTGATTGAAACCCCAAGAACCCATTTTTGGGTCCGAATTTACTGTTGTTGGGTGTGGGTTTCCCAAAAATGGACCGTAACTGGAAGGCTGACTACCATTTTGCGAAGATGAGAGTGATGTCTTCTCAACAGCATTCTCAGCAGAGCTTTCCATCCTGTTATCTGGTTTCTCGGAAAATTCGTTGTGCTTAACAATCATGGGAGTATTTTTCACAATATAATCCAAAGGAATCCTCTTTTCAGGAGCGCCCTTTAGAGGTTTTCGCAGATAATCACCATCTTCAAGCAAAATATGCGGTGATTCGGCAATCAATCTTTGCACCTTTTTGAACATCAAGGAGTTAGGTTATACTGTATATATAAATCAAAATGATTGGGCAAATATGCATCCGGCTTTAGAAACGATAGAAGCTACTTAATCTTAAAGACCGTCATACCTTTATCAATCTGTGCAACTCAAATACTTGAACTGCAAATACTCTTTGTTGACTGTATATGGTAAGACGAATCAAACCAATAATCAGTTAAAGTAAATATTTTAAAGCCAACTAAATGTACAAACTGTAAATATATAGGCTGATGGAGTGTAAAGCACAAGATAATTTAATCAAGGAACACGTATCACATGGATCATACGCACCACACAACCCTGCCCCCCAAAAAATAGTTTTTGAATAATGGGCTCCTAGATTAGTTGGGTAGTTCGGAAAATATCCACAACCTACAGATTTTAATACTATCTGGGTGTTTTAACAAATCAATTTTTTTATTTCAAAACATAGCAAATCTGGTCCAGATTTTCAATGAAGGAAAACTTGGCAACAAGGTCAGATTATAATAAAAACCTTGGACATGTTCAACACAACTTTCCATGACAAAAAATAAAAATATGTGGAGGCTTCAAGATTTATTTTTTCTTCTTTACTAAGTGACATGCAAATCAAGATCATCGAGAAGACAAGAACCTCCTCATGAAAAAAAGATCAAAACAAGGCTGCATGGGGGAGGTGAATTTGTCATATAAAATCAATAGTCAACCGGGAAGAAAACTTAAGCAGCATGCAAAACTAAGGGAAAAATGAAAATAAAATTATAATAACAAGAGAAACTAATATTCCGTATATCACTATATGATGTACAAAAGTAATATTGGGCAAAAGAAGTTACGGAAAGAACAAAGAAAGAGATGTGGGCCACAGTGACAGGATTCCTAAAATATGCCAAAATATAAAATTAGCAACTTTCTTCGACAGCTTTACTATTTCTAAACTGCTGCATATTCACCATCCTCCATTCCAGAACAGTAATAGTAGATAACAAATCTATCATCTACAGCTACTTCCTACACTTGAACTAATACAAAAACGGAAAAAGGAGACTTGCCTGCTCACACTCACATAAGGTTCAACCCAAGTAATTTAAGAATATTAAACTAAAGAGAACCCCAAAAGGAAGATGTAAATGGACTATGTTTGAGAATGATCCATCATCTGCTCACCTTGCACAAAGTATAATGGTTGCTATACATGTAACAATGCCAACTTGGAGGGAAACACCAAAGCCACTGTTCCCTCTCTTAAGCACATCTAAACAACTTCACTACTCAAACAGCCGAAACATACACAGCTCCTAGGATTATTGCTCGATGTTGCCTTCAATAATCAAAGTTATCTGCGAATTGTTAGAGACGAAAAGGACATAATTCCAACATACAGAGAACTGTTGGAACTTCCAAATTCCATGTTCGACAATTTAATAACGGCCTATTAGACATCAAAATTCGTCTCCAAGAAATATATTAACACTTTGACTAATCTAATACATTGGTCGTACCTCTACAAAATAATACAGTAATACTCCCTCCCTTCCCCTGTTAGTTGTCCTCTTGTTACTTATAAATGAAATGTCATAAAACTAAATATTCAAACTTATTCAATTCTATGCAAAATGGAAGCAATCATGAGTTCACGATGCAACCAAAAACTGATGCACCAATGTGCTGCATCTTTTGGAAACTATTAACATGCAAAAGCTTACTTGACAATAGCTCTTCTTGCTTTCCAAAAATGCTTGTGGCCTATTATTTCTACAGCATCATCGGGAGACAAATATGTGCCGGACATAGAATCAACCATTGAAGTTTCAGATGCATCATCTCTGTCCAGAATTCCTGTCTGTAATGACCTACATGTGTCTTCACGAGACTCAGCATCATTAGTAGGAGTATTAGGACTTCTCTGCTCTTCTTGTTGAAGATCTCCCATAAGGATAGAAGAATTTATGTGATCCATGTCCCTAGAATGGTCAATTGAGGCACCATCATTCTCACTGTATTCACGTTGCAAACTATCATTAGTATCATTCAATCTGTGAAAATAATTTGGAGGATTATCCATGTGCTTAAAACTTGAAGATGCATGGATTTGCTTCAAGGGACATTCAGATTTTTCTTTGAATGATTTATTTGAGTCAAAGTTATTTGATGTCTCCCTAAGCGCTACAAACTCTTTTGAGTTGTCTTCACTCTGCCTGATGTCTCCCTGTCTTAAATTAAGGCCCGAAGTGTCAAGTTGTTTTGGCTCTTTCTCACTGGTATTTTGAAACTTCACAAAATGATCTGAATCAGCTGAACTGAAGAGAGAACGTCTTTCCTTAACCACGCTATTATTGTTTATACTTTGATCTTGACGCTTGTTGGATTGAACGAAAATAGGACCCATAAAATCTTCTTCCTCTTGCCTCTTTTTTGGCTCTATCTGCACCAAGGTCGGGTTTAAATCAGTATGTCGAGTTTTTTTCTCAGCTGGACGTACTGAAGGAGGCAGCTGGTGTGGGAAAAACATGCCTCTTTCATGTCCGCTCCCCTGCAAGCATACATTGTTTGTAGAGATCAGCAATTTGAATATGAACAATAAAAATACGATAGAAAAGATCTCTTATGTGTAGCAACTGCAGTTGTAAATACTGTATTCATAGTAATACTATCATATAATGTCATAACTTCTCCCAAAAGGAACAGCTGAATAAGCACACGGGTTGTGGATTTGAAAACCCTTGCTCAAAATCCTGAACATTAATTTCAATGGGAGTAATGGCCCCCTTCCATAGAGAGGGATTCCCTTGCCCCCAGGAAGGCCCCCAAAGGAAGGGGCAGGCAGGGGTAGTAGAAGTCGCATGGTAAATTAAAGAATCAACTTATTAAGACCTAAAGCTAGGTAAAGCTCCTATACAAATTTGGTAATCACTGGTAGATCATGAAACAAATAAATAAATAATATCAGCTATCAATGATAAAACCAACTGACCTTGTCAACCTAATCAAAAGAACAAAGTCGAGCCTCATTTACATCAACCAGTGAGCAAATCACTGGCAGAACTATGGTCTCAACCGTAAATATACCATTTTTTCAATCTAAAAAGCAATTGTGTAAATTATGCAAATAAGTGATAAACCCCACTATATGTTTAACAAATAAAAAGAAGCAAAAACATTCTGTAAAAGTGACTAGATATGCTAAAGAAGCCTTTAATTTAAAACAAACCTCTGTATGTATTTTGGACTCACCTGGCTTGATGATGGAAGACTCAAATTGTTGTTATTGTTCGGATTAAGGGGCAATAACCCAGTATTGAATCTCTGAGAAGGAATACTAAGCTGTTCATAGAGGGCCATCTTGTTCCTTGGAGGTGCTCTTGGACCTCCTTTCTCTGTATCATTTACATGAAGCCTTGGGAACATAGGTCCCATAGTTTTTTCCTCATCTTTCCCACTCTTCATCTTCTTTTGCTAACACTGTCTCTCCCTTCTCTCTCACCAAAATTAACCTAAGAACCCAATGACCCGGAACTTCAAAATCAAAACCCACTTACAAAAGCTTCAAGCTAGACAAACCAATAGATCAAAATCAGTTCTTTCTATGGTGGGAGTGGTTTTCTCTATGCGTTTAGGTCAATTGACCAACTTACATTAACTTCGTGATCCTCCTATGGTAATACACTAATCATTCAATAATCAGACCTTCAAAGTCAAAATAAACATAAATAAAATACAAATTAGTATTACCTCAATTTCACAGGCTCAATTATCAAAAATTGATCCTTTATCCGCGAATCAAGCGATTGCTTGAAAAACTAACACCGACCCAGTTGAAAAAAAATAGAATTCCAGCAGATTCATCAAAGATAAGCAAAACCCACCAGCAGAAAAACAGAACCTCCCAAACCCAGATACCAAAATCCGATCTTTTTCACAATATCAAAAGGAAAAAAAATGACGAGTCTCACAACAACAAAGCCACGGCAGTTGGCTCAAGTTGTCAAATCTATGAAACTACAAACGGAAAAAGTGAAAATGTGGACATATTTAGAAAGAGAAAAAAAGGAGCGCCGGTTGCTAGGGATTCTTCACAAAAGGATTATACCGCTATGGAAAAGGGAAAGGGGGAAAAAGTGCGATGTTTGTGGACCCAGTTTTCGGATAGAACCGGAACCTATAACTCAAGGATAGGAGAGAGAAAAGGAAATAAGAAAATCTTGAGCTTTGATTTCTTCAATTTTATTGCACAACCCACCAGAATAGAGACACACAAATCAAAGTCCTACATGAATATTTTTTTTTGACCAGAATATTGTACATGTCTATTTTTTTTTATTTTTTTTTTAAATTCTAAAAAATTTATAATATTTATTTTAATTAGAATTTTACGGAGTATAATATTTTAAGTGTAATTTTAATACATATAAAAAATAAAATTGTACAGATCGTACAATCCTATTTTTATATATGTATTCAAATTATACTTAAAACACTATATTCTGTAAAAATTCTACTTAAAATAAATACTACACAGTTTTTTAGAGTCAATAGAAAAAAAAATACTTGAACCGATCCAATTTTTCAATTCAAAAAAAACATGTCCGCCTACACTTATTGCAAAACAAATGTCTAAATTTTATCTTGTTTTACTTTTACCTAGTGGAGAATCTGCAACCCTAACGTTTGAGAGTTTAAAACTTCAAGCCACATTTGTAGATGAGATCAAATTGTTTGTCTCTATTTTTCATGTCTCCTTATGTCCTCCACTTAAATTTTGACACCTAATTTTTTATTTAACACCAATTAACTCTAAAATTAAATAAGAAATCATGTGTCAAAATTTAAGTGAGATACAAATGAGACATAAAAATGAGAACAGAAGATCTGCTCTCATTAAAAAATTAAGATGAAAATAACAATTAAAGATAATATAAAATGTACCATAAATTAACCATATTATATTGCCAAAAAAAAAAAAACCATGTTATCTATTTATGAAGTACGCAATGATGGACCTTTGTTGTTACTTTTATTATAACTAACTCATGACTTCGCACAAGTTTTGTTAAAAAATTATTTTATTTATATGTTTTTTTATATTAAAACATACTAATATATTAATTGTAATATTATTGTTATCAATAATATAAAATTTAAAAGAAAAATAACTAAATTAAAAAGATTATGAATATAAGAGAGATGGATAAATATATAATTACTCATATGATAGTATAGATAAAAATATTTTGAAATAAAATAAAAGATGAAAAATAATTTATTTTCTTAGATTTTAGGTTTCTATTCATAGATTTTAGTGTTGGAAGAACATTCCTAAATTTTAGGGTTGAGAGACAATTTTATGTTATTTATTATATACATAGATTTACTTGACGTGCATAATTTATAAAGTATTGTATCAAAAAATTTACATTAACAATTTATTTTAGAGTTTTAATTATGACAGAAATAATAAAAAATAGAGAAAATTACATTTTCAATGCTTTAAATAAATTTTAAGAGAAAAAAATGTGGAAAAATAGATATACAACACCCATTCTGAGTCGCCAAAATACATGGTATAAAAAACAAACTACAATTTTGACAATACAGATGTCGTGTAGAATACGACAATACAACTGTGAGTTTGAATACAAATATTGTCTTCTGCATAATATACACACCCAAATAAGTCCTCATTAATTATTCATACACTATTTTACGAAATAGTGAGGATGGCAATAAAAACATCTTCCTAGAACCATCACTCCATACCCATTTCGATCCTGCGCTGTGTTCTCACCTCCCCGAGAAGAAAAATGGAACAAAAAGGAAAAGGGTGAGCTCAACTAGCCAAAGAAAGAATATTATGACTAAGATAATATACAACAAATTATCGTTAGTCTTCAACAGAAAAAATCTAATAGAATACAATAGATAACAAGTTTTAGATCAACAAATGCACGGTGAAATAATTGAATCCATTAGAAGAGTCATGTAGAAAAAAGAATTCTACCGCTCTTCTAAGGTTTAAAAGTCCATCATCAATAATTTATCCCCTCAGAATAACAATCAATATACATCTTTAATCATCTTTGCACTACAGCCAAAGATATTCATTTATATCACCAAATTAGTCATGTTTTATCTCAACACTGCTCATCTTTCACACTACAGTGCCAAAGATATTCATTAGTTAATCGTTCATCTTTGCACTACGGAGCCAAAGATATTCATTTATATCACCATTTAGGATCGAGGATGATGAAAAATATTTTTAAAGAAACGAATCCAAAGTGAAACAAAATGACAAGGATTAAGGATTAAGGATTAAGTACTTTGTTTTACCCATGTCCAAAAATACTTGAAAATAATCATATTGGTGTAAAATTCAAGAATGATCAAAACATGGATACAATCAAAGCTAGTATCCGAATAGATATTTTGGACAAAAAGTAAAAATTTTATTTTTCTTGAATAGTCTTGAGTATTCGTGAATAATTGTCGATATCGTGAATAAAGTGTGATATCGTGAATAGTAACCCCGACACAACAAGTTCTAAATTTGATAAAAAAATTCACCAATACTTGACATAATGATATTGAAGAAAAATATCATTTAAGAAGAAAATAATACCCTTTACCTCAAAATAATCGTCTTGATTTGAATTTCTGTGATATAGTCTTGTGAAACCCGCATACCAGATAGCAACACTCAAAGTATACTCACAAGAATACGCTTCGATAATTTAGAGAGAGAAAGAGAAAACTTAGTTTCGGTGTGATTTTCAATTCTAACTTAGCCCTCTATTTATAGGAAAATGTTAGAGCGTCGAAAGGAGACTAAAATAATATTATTAATTTTCAAATTTCCTCGCGTGCCTCCACCAACCAAGCCACCAAATTAGAAGAAAATAGCAAATTCATGTGTTCAACACCTACCAAAAGTGGGTCCCACCCATTAATTTAATAAAAATAATTTTATTTTCTCAAACTTCAACAATTAGTGAAAATAGCTCAGGTTATCGTAAAATTCAAAACTCTTAACTTTTCATGGAAATTCCATTCTCTACAACTTTACGTAAGAAAGTTTTTCAAATTCCAAATAGAAATTGACCAAAATTCATAAACAGGCATTTTTATACTATAATAAATTTTCGAATCAAGAATTGTGTCCACCGACACACAAAACATGTGTTAAACATTTAATGCCACAAAATATTCTACCTCCTCATATACTCATATATCCCACATTCATTATAAAAATATCACCAATTAATATATTATTAAAATAATATATTTAAATAAATTATTTTATCGAAAAAAGATAAAATATTAATTTTCAACAATTGTCACATTAAAATTTTCTTCATCTATATCCACATAAAATAAATATTTTCTTTATCATAATAATCAATAATTAATAATATTACAGAATCACAGTACTGACAACCAGGCCGTTCCTAGGAAAGAGGGGGCTTTCCAATAAGGATTTCTCCTTACTGGCCTTAATTGTTAGGTGACCAAACCTCTCCTTGTGAGCGAACTTTCTAGACATTGCCAATAATGTTATCTCGATAATATTATTCAAATAATAGGAATTATTGATTCGATAATGGAAAATCTTGTGTAATGACAATTATTGAAATAACAATGATACAAAATATCAACGCAAAGAATTATTGAATCAATAAAATATAATATTGAATAAAGAATCACCGTAACAATTATTGAGTAGTGTCTTCTTACGTAAGGATCAATAATTCAATAATACTGTACAATACTGCAGTACTCTTCTTTAAGCAACCACGCCAGACATCAGATATTTTAACCACCGGGTAACCCAACAAAGGTTAATTAGCGAATAATTTACGTCGTTATTTATAAAACTCAATCTTTGTCGCTTTTCCTTCATCCAACTGCTTTTCCGTTATGGGGCCCACTAATGATCAAGGCCACGTATTTGAGATTCCCGACAAAAAGAATATTCCACGTCCAAACGAATATTCCCCGACAATAATGAATATTTTATAACCACTTGCTTATTTTGTAAACTTTGCACATTTCATTCATAACCAAAGAATTATATCAAATTAACCCTTATTAATTTAGAATAATGAATAAAAGAAAATTCAATTTTATTTATAATAAGTTGGGGTCTTACAGCTTTAAATAAATTTTAAGAGAAAAAAATGAGGAAAAATAATTCTTAATTTTCTCTCCAAAATTTCTTCACATAAATAAGAATATTTTGGGGAAAAGTATACTATGTGCCTATAAAAAAGATTTTAAAATATTTATTCATCTTCTTTTCTTTCCTAAATTTCAAGGCATAACAACATTAAATGTGGTGATAAAAATAATAACATTGAAGGTTGTTTCTTTAAAAAAAGAATAATGGTTGAATATTTATTAAAGACATAAAAGTAAAATAATGAACCAACTAAATTTTATAAATAATAAATAGCCTATATATCGGGACATCTCAAAATAAAATATCAGCATATAACTATGAGACGGAAAAATATAAATTTACTTAATCTCCCTCCCTCCCTCCCTCCCTCTTTCTTCCATCTCAAAATATAAATTTAATATTAAAAATATTTAATCCCTCCTTATTTTTTCCATTTCAAAATATAGAATTAATATTAAAAATATTATTTTTTAAATTTACATAATTATTTTAAAAATTTTAAACACTAATAAAACTAGAACTTGGTCGCATACGCACTATTTGTGTAAATATGCGGACTAAACATAAGAATTTTATAAAATTTATAAGACTAAATAGTAAAATAAAAAAAAATAATTTAAAAATAATAATATAATAATATAATTAAAATTATAGAGACAAAAGAGAAAAAACAAAAGGTTGACAAAGTTATATCAAATTTATGGAAACTTTATAATATAGATATAGATATAGATATAGATATAGATAGATAGATTTTAATTTATTAAATTAACAAAAATTAATTGAAAATTGATTCTCTCACGTTACTTTGCCCATGCAAAGCACGTGGATTGACCACATAATTAATATGGTGCATCCCACAGCAGATCTACAATCGGAGTGAAAAAGACGAAGATGTACATGTATATATATAGGCACAGAAATGTGGTAGAGTAAGATCTTCTGCTTGGATGGTCCGATCACATGGCGTTCCCTTCACCTTCTCATCAAATTCACCTTCCCCTGCCTTCTGACCCTGGTAAAAATTTCACACTCTTATTTCCTCAATATTTCGCTTCCAATTCAGTTGAATTTCATTTCTGTAAGTTTATTTTTAAGGGTTTATGGCTACTTCAGTTGATCATATACCATTTCTTTAAAAAAAAATCTGAGTGTTTCAGAATTTGGGTTTTTCCTAAATTCTGTTGGGTAACTTTGTAATGGTGTATCCTCACTGCTAATCTCTTTCACACACACTCACACACAGAGATTACTGGGTTTTGCTTTAGTAGTGACTTTATTCTTGAAGGAAGGGTTTTTACCTGCTAGTTCCATGTGCTTATGTGGGTAGAGCTATTAGGGCATTGAGCTGTTGGGTGAAAATTTGTTTTTCTTTTGAACAATGATGTTTTTATTTTCCAAGCTCAATATATTTTCCAACTATTATCACGACATATACTTTTCCAGCATCCGTGGCTTTTTTCACCTTGTTTAGATTTGTATCCATTGTTTTTTCAACTTGTTTAGATTTGTATCTGGAGTTGGTATAGTTTTGTTTTATTTAATATGTTATTTTTGGCAAAGCCAACTGTTAGTAACTGTATTTTCATCAGCTCAATTTTATAGAACCTTTATTATGTATGTTGCAGGAGGGGAACACCTTTTTAACAATGGTAGCTTCTCTCCAGTACCGATCCATATTGTGACCTATGCAGGCCAACTTCCAAGCGAGTTCTTGGAGCCTTCTCCTGATAGGCAATTGGTGATTGGTCTTGACTGTGAGGGTGTTGACCTTTGCCGTACTGGAGCTCTTTGTATCATGCAGGTAAAAATACACCTTATCACACTTATCCCCCGAAAAAAAAAAACATCTTCATTATCACCATTTTTTATGAGGGGGTGGAATTCTACCCTGCATTAAGGAGTGATACTGCTTATCTGCTTGTGCAAAAGCATTTCATATTTCATGATATTGTATTTACAAAGATTGAAATACAGAAGCTGACCCAATAATTTTGGACTTATGCTTTCATGAGTGCAGTTCATGTCAAAAAAAAATGGTTTATCATTACTTTGCTGGTTCATTTTTCGGGGTAGGATTGTGATTTAGGCTTCTCTAAGGTCCCAGGCATCATGGTGTGTTTAGAGGAGTGTCATTTTCGGATATAATCTGTGATCAAAAAACTTCCATAGTAAAATTCTCTTTCTTTACTCTGGAAGTTTTTTCTTCTTTATTTATGTTTTCGTTGAAGAAAGAATTTTATTAAGAATCATGTGCTTGTAGTATCGATGTCTGGGAGTTAAATGTTGTCAATCTATGTAATACTTAGTCTACCTTGCAGCTTGCTTTTCCAGATGCTATATATTTGGTTGATGCTATTCAGGGGGGAGAGGTGCTTATGAAAGCCTGTAAGCCTGCACTCGAGTCTGTTAACATCACTAAAGTTATTCACGATTGTAAACGAGATAGTGAGGTCTCTAATTGATAGTGCTTGTTTTTCAACTTTGGTCCATTTGAGTGAATTATATTACAGTTGACATCCTTGAATCAATTCTTATTCTGCAGGCATTGTACTTTCAGTTCGGCATCAAGCTGCACAATGTTGTAGATACCCAGGTACGAGAATATCTTTCAGAACTTTGACAGCTTTCCTGAAAAAAGTGAGCTTAGAGAACAGCATCTTTGGTGATGTAGATTGATTAATGTCCTGGTTGTTGTTTTCCTCTTACTTTCTTTTGGTTGTCCCTTTTCCTGCTAACTACCATTATCATGAATTGCTTTACTAGTTGCTGGTTATTAGTCTAATGCACAACTACCTTCCAATATGAATACAAGATTCTTTAATTTTTCTCATTTTTGGTTACTGGTTTAAGTAGTGGTAACTTGGTGTATGATTAAAGCATCAGGTAGGAAAGCCATACTGGATTATTTTGGTTTTATTTGTTACATAAATTTTTTTCCTGCTTACGGATTTGAACCAGTCAACTTAGTTCTTAAATGGGTTTGCTGACTCTGTTTGATCTAGTCTTCTTTTGTGTTAAATTGATCCACTTGCATTCATTATATATTTGTATACTCCTTGATTATCCGTTCTTTATCCAATACTTTACATCTTACATGGCTATTAAAATTCTCTTTTGGAAATAGAATATGTTGGCAAATTTAATTAATTCTCTAGTCACTAAAAATCTAAAAGGTATGTTATAACTGCTGCAGACTGAACAACTTTGTCAAAAAAATTTGCTGCTTTTATACGCCTAAGCCTTCTTGAGAATGTGGACCTGTCATCTGCTGGGCAATAATTGCCTCTTTTATATTGACGTAATAAATCTTCTTTCTTACATTTTATGTTTGGTCCAATATATGTCCAACCTATCTAGTTAGCTTGCCTAGTAGCCACTCTTCGCCTATTTTATTACAAGGTTTACTTGATTGATTGCTAATTTCTTGATCCTTATTCTTTATTTTGATTCAAGCAATCATTTAAACAATCACTTCATTACAAGCTTTAAGGTTGCTTCCTTGTAGTAAAAAACATTCATAATCCTTGTTGTTAAAAGCTTTCATAACCCTTGTAGTTAAAAAAAACTTTCATATCTGGAAGCTGTTATGTTATGAGTTGTGTCTAACTTATTCAGTTGGATTTTTGTTTTAACCATTAGCAGTGACTGCGTGCAGATTGCTTATTCTTTGATTGAGGAGCAAGAAGGTCGAACAAGAGTGCCGGATGACTACATATCATTTGTTGGACTCCTTGCAGATCCACGCTATTGCGGTATTTATCTGTTCTGGATTCCTTTCTTTGTTAGAGTTTTTGGTGTTCTTGTGATTTGACTGTTTAGGTTGGATTACATGAATGCTTGCTGAAAGTGTCACACAACTCATTTCTTTAGTGTTTCTCCAAATGGTTGTGTTAGTGTTAGGGCATTCTACTGTGTAGACGGGAGGTTGAGATGAGGGGGGGGGGACCATCGTTACAAATGAAGTCAATTGATCTATTGACAAACTATTTATTTTTCTTTCACTTTACTGTACCTTAAAATAAGGTGGATACAAGTCTAAGATGAAGCATCAGTTTAGCACATCATCTGGTGTCTCGTAGCTTTCTGGAACCTTTTCTTCCCCAATCATATACTTTCACACAAAATCCTCTTATGTCAAATGATACACGGTGTTTTAGCCTCTGGTGACACATTTCTTTCCTAATAGTGTTTTTTAGAAATACTAGTTAATTGGTAAAGTTCTTATCTTCAACAACTGTGGCTTTCAGTTTGTCATTTTTAGTTTGTATATTCATGATGTAATCAGTTTGTTTAATTGTTCTACTCGTCTTTGTCATGGGAAATGGACAGCTAGAGATGCAAACTACGTCAACAATTCAAATAGAATGCTAATATATTATGTAATTGGCAAATGTGCTTTGTTTAATCTTCAACAAAATTTAAGAAGCATGTGTTTGTTAATTCATATACTTGGGCTTTCACGATATTGTTTCAATTTTCAACTTGAGGATTTGAATGCAGGCATATCTTACCTTGAGAAGCAAGAAGTTCGCGTTCTTCTGAGGCAGGTTTGTTATATTGTCTATTACCTCAATTTTTTTATCTTGCTGTAAATAATTGTCTTTCTTTACTTGGATTGAATTTCTATAGGGCAGTCTCTAAGAAAATGTTCCATACTAATGGATTCGGGTCCATAATCATGGGTTTCAATGCACGAGATCTTGTAGCACTTACCAATGAGGCCCTATCGATTAGTATTACACGGAAGAAATCAATTATAGACACTAATACAATTAGATCCACTCTTCATAGACAAACTTGGCCTTTTCTTAACCCTGCTTCTCTGTACCAAGCAATTTTATCTTTTCTAGCCACTCTATATACATTCTATACTTCTCATTGCAATTGGCAGCCTAAACTTGGTGTATTATGTTTATTTGCCTTTTAACATATCTATTATTCCCTCCGTTCCACTCTTAATGTCATACTTTCCTTTATGGGAAGGTCCAATATGAATGACATTTTTCTAAAAGCAATTGAATATCAAGTCCAAATGACTATATTTCATTTTAAAAAAGTAGATGATGGAGCACTTGATTAGTTAATTGAGTTAGTGTCATTTCATGGACCCCAGCATTCCTGTTAAAGAGTAATTTGCTATGTATGTGAGGGGTGTATTTGGCATCAAGTTGAATGGGTGAGTAGACCATGACATTGAAATTTGTACAGGGAGTAAATGAATTCTGGTATGCTCTTTTCATTAGTCAAATCTCATTGGGCATTTTACCTTTTAAATTGTTTTGTTAAATGTATTTGAATTGCTTGTTCGGAAACTTCTTAAGGTTGTGTTGTTAATAAATTGGTCCAGTATGTATTGATCTAGGCCAGAAATCATAACATAATGTCGTCTTAAGGTATGTACACGTAAAAATCAGGCATTGTGAAATGCAAAAGTCGTATGCTTAAAGTTTTGACAATGTAGTAGAAACGCCAGTTTCAAACATCCAATTTGGTTGGTTAGAAGCTTAGTGCTAATACTAGATATAAAACCTTTGTGAGGTTCATGTACTCATAACTTCTAAGATAAACCCAAACATTAGGCACAGTCTTTATCTGAATGCACTGTGGTTTTATTTTTAGGTTCCTTGCATACTTTGGAATATGATAATGCCATACAAGAAATTATTTCTTACTAATTTCTCGATGATTTTTCATTGACATATCTAGGACCCTTACTTTTGGATCTACAGACCACTGTCTGAACTGATGGTCCGCGCAGCTGCAGACGATGTCCGCTTTCTTCTCTGCATCTATCACAAGATGGTAGAAAAATTGAATCAGCGATCCTTATGGTATCTTGTGGTTCGTGGTGCGCTTTATTGTCGATGTTTCTGCATCAGTGATAACAATTTTGCAGACTGGCCATCTCTCCCTCCAATTCCAGGTCATCTTTCCTGTATCTATGCAGCAAGAGTGTATGGAAAATATATAATTGTAATCAAGTCAAATTGTTGATTTTGTAACTCTAGACTTTTCCTGTTAGTTATATGCATGGATTGAAAATGATACTCCCTTCATCCCAAATTAAGTGTCATCTTGTAAACTGTGTTATTGGCGTGGATATTAAGATATGTATAAACGACACTTTTAGATGTTTAGACAATTAGGCAGACGTCAATTTGGGATCAAGGGAGTAGAATTCAATCATCAGTGAATACTGATATATTAATAATTTCATTGTTGCAGATAACCTCATTTCAGGGGATAATGTTCCCGAGGAAGAAATTCTTTCAGTACTTGATGTTCCCTCAGGAAAAATGGGATGCATTATTGGAAGAAGAGGAGCGTCCATCTTGTCAATAAAGGAGTCCTGCAAGTATTATCTTTACCCTATATGTAACTTAATCTTTTGTTCATACATGTAAATTCTGTTTTCATAACTTCTAAATTTTTCAAACAACTTTCTCCTATAATCGATTGTATATTTGCAGTGCTGAAATACTCATCGGAGGCGCCAAGGGCCCACCTGACAAGGTTAGTCTTCCTTTTGTATAGAAAACTGCAGCATCTGTGTTTGTGTATTTAGCTCCATCTCAAACAAAATTCAAACTATTCATCTTATTTTAACTCGGCATACGCCCGAGTAACGATGCTTCAAGGATCACCAATCAATAATACCTCAAATCTTTGTAGAAAATCATAGGAAATTCTTCATCTTGCTTTTTCGTGTTCTCGTTTTGTTTTTCAGATTTATTCCACCATAATCTTTCACAATTGCAGATTATTCATGATATTCAGTCTTCTTGCTATGTTCACAATGATGTTGGTGCTGCAGTGCCACTCTATGTTATGTCCTCTTTGAATCCAAAAAGTTGGCCACTGAAAATGTGAAGTTAGACAAATCATATATTTTTACTGAACTTGGGTTAATTTAGTGTCAAAGAAATTTGATATACGACGTTGAACCAATTAACTACCAGAAGATAAGAGATTGGTTCAATCAGAAGATAAGAGAGAACACGTCGACAGTGGTCTTCATGAAATGCATATTTGTCAATCGTTTTTACTTCGTATCATTATCAACTTGTTTTTCACTTCATTTACTTTTTCAACATCTCTAGAATATACATCTAATTTAAGTTTAACCTTCTCAAAAAACAAGCTCCCTTCTTCCACTTAAAAGGGATTTCACTTCGAATGGTGAGTTTTATTATTAAGTGGATAGAGTACACCAATTTCGTCATGCTGCAATACGGATCAATGTGGTCTCGTGTTTAAGAAGAAATTTGCTTGTTCACTGTAGAACCTATGGTCATCTTGCTAACGTAGTTTATATGCAGGTATTTATAATTGGACCAGTGAAGCAGGTAAGGAAAGCAGAAGCCATATTACGTGGGAAAATGCAAGAAATATACTAAGAACTATATCTTGTTGTACATCTTTCCTTCATCTCGAAGTCAACAACAATAAAGCTCAACAGTATCCAGGGTTGCTGTTAATGTGCCCCATTTGGTTACCTATCCTTGTGTACGTATATTTTCAGTCTTGCTCGCTCGTGGAGCAAGACGGCTTCTAACTATTGTGTGTTTTTTTTTGGGTGTGGGTAATATCATATCAAACTTGTCATGGAAGGGGAAAGAAAAGCAATTACTCTTGTTTTTGCTATTTCTTTTGGAAATATTTTAGCTGGTGATAGGATGTGTTTGCTAGAATATTAGCCCACCGGGATAGGAAGAAATGGATGTGCAAATTAGAACTGCTCAAGTAATCAAAGAGTTTGTAAGTTCTACCTTCCAATATTTTGTTGGAAAGAAAGAACTTTTCATTCCTATCTCTTCCTTTCCCCTAAATTACAAGTTCCAAACAGGTGTTAATAGTTTATTCCAATTATTTATTTGGTTTAATTTAGTAAAATGTATGCATGGGCTTAATATTAGTGCTTAAACAATTTAATATTTTATTTTTTAATATTAGTGCTTTAACAATTTAAAATTAAATGACATTACACCATCCTCGTAAGTTATTACTACTTTTTTGGGTAAAATGATGATTTCATTCTAGTATCCGTAAAAAAATTGCTGGCAGACAAAGCATGGGATTTAGCTACAAAACGCCTTCCATCCTCTCAAGTTCAAATGAAATATTATAGAAATCTCTCTCATATTGGCGCCTGCAAAGCAGGTTCCAACCGGACGAGGTAGGAGGGTGGGTTTGTTCAATTTCAATCAAAATTGGATTAGTGCTGCTCACAACTCCAAAATCCCAATCAAAAACAATACAGCATACCAAAAAAATCACAACGTTTTCATACACCATTAAGACCGTCTCAAATATGCTCACTGGTAGTAAAAACATTATCAAATCAACTGATTGTTTTTATGTATACAAGCACACAACATTTTCATCACTTGAGCTTTTCGTGAATCACACAGAGAATATGTAGGTACTAAAATGGGGAAATGTGCAAAAAATTATTTTTGGAAGCCACCGAATTGGTATTGCTGGCTGCTAAGATTTGAAAATATGTCATCCCCCCCTGTCGCAGTTGTTGTGAAACCAGATATACCGAGTCCAGACCCCGTACCCATTGCTCTTCCCATGTAATATGAAGTTGGGGGTGCCTTGGCACTTTCATCTGTTTCGGTCAGACCACCCACCACGCCGAGATCTGCTAGATTTACCTTCTTGGCTGCATATAGGTATGAAAATACAAAAGCAACAATGAGAAGGAACAACAATTAGCAAATATAGACAAATCTTTCATTTCCTACCCAGTTTTAATTTACTTTAATTATATGTTTATCTAAAGTTATGTTTGTAGCATTGAGGCTAAACATTCCTGCATTTAAAGGCAGGTTAATTAATGTGTTATCCTATTTGAATACCAGAATACACCTTATCATGAAGATGACAAGTCTCACTAGATTCAACATTTAATCAAAGTATCAAACCGTTGAACCAAATTAAATTAAAATAATATATTGCTGATGTGGATAACATAATCAAGCATAAGGAAATGGTACCGCCTCTGCCAGATTAACTATTTTAGCTAGGGAAGGAAAACTTACGTGCACTTATGTTAAGATCAATTAGTCCACGGCTTAAAGAATCTGCCCATATTCCAGATTTAACTTGAAAAGAGTCCTTCTTGGGTGGAGTCTTGGATTCGGTTTGAGACTTTCCATTTGAGTTGTTATGAGCAGCATCATTGACAAAAGTTTGTGAGGGCTCTTTAGGTGATGAATCAGTATGGGAAGTGAATGAGCCAAAGAGATCCGAGCTATCAAAGCTGTTCAATGGAATTGCAGCAAATGGATCAACTGCTTTGGTTGTCACTTGCTCAGATTCTGAGGACTTATTCTCGAGTTGCGAGGCAAATGGCTCATTTGCTTTGGTTGTCACTGGATCAGGAGCAGCAAAAAATCTATTGTTGAAGAAACTACGGAAGAAGAGGCGGGTTGGGAGGCAAATAGATTGATATTGGCCTGCACAGATGACCATGATATAATTAGTTATTGCAGAACAAAGTTACCAAGAAAGAATGAGCAAGCCACTGCCTAATAGCATAACCAATCTACTATTAAGTAACCAATTGCTCTAAAAGCTGAAGCTGATAGAGAATGGTACCAACAATTTGCTATATCAACCGCTACTACGCAAGTTCAATACATCTTTTTATTGTGACACATTTATGCATATTTGTATGGGATAAAGTACTTACAAACATTCCGCTAGTCAAGTTCAGGATATATCTATATCAGGAGAGTATATGTAATAGAGTTGTTCTTATTCTTATTGTTCAACATTTATCTAAAATATTTACAGATACTTTAAAGCCCTCTAGGCTCTAACTATTGCATCAGTATAAATCCTCTAATTAGTCTAACACCAACAAAAACTAGACTGCATGGAGGTTGTTACTGTACTTTTGAACCATGTATAACCCAGACATTTCTTGTTTGCAAGTCAAGACCTAGGCAGTTGTGTGAGTTTCCTCACCTTGCAAACAATCCTAACCCAGAAAGGTATGGTACTTTTTACAAGACTATTCTCCTTAAATAAAGCTCACAAATCCAAATTTTATTTCCAGACTTCCTACTCAACAGTTGTTAGTTCAATAATTCCTTAAGATATGAAAAAATTATGCAATTACAGCTTCCTAAACAATAGTAAATTAGCAAGTATGGGTCCTATGGGATACCTATAATTAACAATACATTAGCTTAAAATTGCATGTAATAGAGAAACAAAAAAAGAAGAAGAAAGACCTAGGAAAATAACAATGAAAGTACTTTCTCTATTTTCAAGAACTTTATGGACTCGATGTCATTCCTAACTATCCCTTTGCTTGAGCCACGAGAGAACTAAATATAGCATGAGATCCAAACATTTTAGAAATCACATCTAGTAAACAAAACAAACCAAAACTATCTGAAGGGGAAAGTTCGAGTATCTTTCTCCCTAGCCATGCACGTCCATTTGAATGTGAATGTGAATGTGAATGTGAATGCAGGCAATAAGTGCGCAGTACAACAGCAAGCTCCAGAGTCATATAGGACAAAAAAGCCACTCAACATATCTCACTAAGTTACAATTTATATGGTAATACTATTACACAAGAAAAAAACATGATCTGGGTCTCAAAATTTACCCCTGCTTCTGCGTTGGATGATGCTGATACAAAAGTTGCATCGGCAAACAAATCAACGTCGATGAAGTGCTATTCACGAGTGGGATTTTTACGTGGAACAGAATCTGAGCACATCCAAGAGGTCGCCAACTAGACTTTGTCCAAACAGATCCACTTCATGAGAGCTTCCAGCAGCTGACTCTGTAAAAAATGAAGGCACGCCAGAAAAGGGGCGGAGGGGAAGGTAAAAACCGTGCTCGATTTCAAATGCAAGAATGCAGAATGGTCAAATCTCTACACAGATAGATAACATTATATTGTAAAAGGAGAAATTGTAAGCAAGTCCTGCTGCTGGTACTTCAAACAATAACAGATTTTTCCTAAAGCAGCTTTCCCACAACAAAATCTGATCAAGGATAAAAAACTGAAAAATCTATAACATTGTGAAGCTTGCACATATAGCCAAGAAGACCCTAACTAAGCCATGGATTGAAGTCCCATCCTGAAGGGATGGGATCATCTGAAGGATTACGTACATTTTGGACGTTCATGCAAGCCAATCCTTTCCGTGCCACGTGGAATTTTTTCGGTTCATGCAAGCCAATCACATGTACGTACAGGCACGAACGAATATAGAATCTGTGTTGCATGATATACTTTCGGAATTTCTAGAAAACTATAGTTATAAGTCAATGATGGTTCATTGATTTGAGACCAAACAAGTATAATTTCCTTCTAGGCTGTTCTAGTCATACTCTAAGTTCCAAAAAAGTTTTAAAAAGAGGGCCACACATGAGTTGATTTTTGGAAGGAAATATGCACAACAGTTACTGCAATCTTGTGAAAAGACAAATGCCTAGTCTTGATACAGAAAAAATAGACAGAATAAGATGTGTATATCATGGAGACTATACACAATACTTACTAGAGCTTGAAGTTCCACGGGGATCAAAATCATCAAAAGTGTCCTCATAATTATTTGAAGGTGCATTGGAGCTTTGTGATGGCATTGAAGCATGCTTATCAGAATCACTTATCTTTGATACAGACTTTGATGCAGAAGAAGTGCCTTGACCCCTGCAGAGGAATAATAAGATTTAGTGAAAATGTTAAGGTAAAGAAACATGAAATAACTGAAATCAATCCCAGAAGGATTATACATTTCGGCCTCTGATGCAATTAACCTAAATGCTAAACATGATTACTTATCAAAAAAATGTTAAACATCATCAAAATCAGATTCCTCAGTCTGATTAGAGAAGTTGAAAATAGATTTGCATTTAAGTTACGAACAAATGCACACATTCATAAAGATACAAGCCTTAAACTAGCTAGGGTAGATAGCATCGACACATATATGATATACCTGAGCAATATTTCTTGGGTTTTTTGTATCTTTTTTTCCATATATTAATATCAACATCCAAACATCAGAAAGAAAAAGGAATAAGAAAAAACCATGCAGTATTGCTTCTTCTCAATACCCATAGTCCTAAGAAGAGTATAAACTGACTAGTAAAGGAAATCCATTGAATCTGACAAATGACAGCATGAACATTTCATACAAATCATAGATCCACAGAAAATAAATGAATCAGACACATACTGCATCATCTAAGGATCGTCTTAGCACTATATGTAGCACATGTATTTTTCACTAAGACGGTAATAAGTGATACTTGATTCAATTTTTATAGTTTACACAAAAGATATGAACTCCTTGTAAACAATTATGAGAACAGTGTTTAATACAGACCTGCCATGACGAGAAGAGCCCTTCTTCAAGGTATTCTCTTGATTATCGCCAGTAACTCCTCGACGTGGCTTACTAGTACTCTTCTCAAACTTATCTTCACCAAATTGATCCGTGTCTTTATAACTGTCACTAAGTGCATCACCATCTCTTGTATTACCAAAGCCTCCATAACGATCACCACCACGAGAGCTACTGGTACCCAATGAGGCTGAACCCGACTTATAAGTTATCCCAGTTGAAGATAATCCAAAGTACCTATCAGTGCATATGATGTTTCACTCACTAACATGTAACCCAACAACAAAATTCAGTGAATTCAAGTATATATAAATAATTTCAGTTCTTTCTGTTTCACTTACTTATCACGGGTAGCAGCTGCTTTATTTCTAACTTCTTGCATCTTATCTTTATTGTTCAAAAGAGCCACTATGGTCTCTACCTTCTTCCTCACGTTGATTCCCATGTCCTTCCCACTTGGTTCAGCATATTCAAAACTTGAAAGGGCCTTCACCAATAGATATATACATATAAACATAGAGAGAGAGTGAGAATTTCAATGGAGAATATAATCAATTCAACCACTAAGAAGAGTGAATAAGAAACTTAGCACCACTAAATTACATACCGATATCTGAAAAGTATGTTCAATTATGTCATCTACTGCCCGTTCAGATCCATTAGCCACCAAATACTCTATGACCGCTAATGACTGGCAGCAAAAAAAATAATCAGAAATTAAAGAATTAGGAAACCAACATATAATACAGGCAAAATAGAAAAGGGTAGGGACAGATGGAAACTTCCTTTGAGTGAGTATAAAGGATGCATAATGTGAATTGTGAAATAGACAAAGTAATACCTTGTAAACATAACGCCAGTTCTTGCCAGTTTCGCTCAATCTTGTCCATAGAACACTCATAACCATCTGACATTCTGAGCTAAATAATATCTCAAAAGAGCCACATACAAAGAAAAGAAAATTAAACTTCTTTCAACAAAAAAGAAGTATTGGAGATAGGAAGATTGAAAGAAAGATCAATGAAATACTTAAAAACTTAGGATGTACAATTTCTTAGTGGCTTGTGCAATCTCTGCCAACACAGTACCATGAGGTCCCCAAGGTTCATCATCCGTTGCATCCAACACCTGTACAGAGTTAAATAGTCATGATAAACAGGCACAGCAGTAACGTAAAAATGACCAATTTTGATATGGGTATTTGACGAATATATTATTGTTGGAGATGGCTTTATGACGACTTAGTTTGAGTTGGATTGACAGTTAACAAACATAATCCTTATAATTCAAAGTATACACGTTTTGATTACCAATCACGATTTCACACCTTTGAGATCCATCTGTGCACATGAGAATTGAATAAGAAAGTTCAACACAAAGATAAAATTTGTTGTTTCTGTTGAATATTAGTTGAACCCCTGGAGTGCTGATGAGTGCTGGCTGGCACTCGAGCTCCCCCGGCTGGCATTATGCCCAGAGCCGGCAGTGTGCCACTGTGCCTAGAGCTGGCAATGTGCACAAAGTAGGCAGTGTGCCATAAACCAGCAGGAAAAGAGCAAACATGATACAGTCTTGAAGAATGTGTGCAACTCCTAGAAGAAGATGTGGGGCTAGTGGCTAGTTCTCAAAAATAAAAAGGGGAGAGGAGAGTACTCAAAAAAGAATAGCTGCCCAATCTTTACAAGGATCATAATTCAAGGCAAAAGTAATTCATTTCTGAGCTCGTACATTTTCATTGAGGAAACAAAAGGAATATAAATTACCAAAAGTGTGAAACTAAGAAAATCCACAAGATCAGAGGGGCAATTAAGAACTAACAACTATGTCAACAACCCTACTGTAATTGCTAACAAGCTGTTCATCCTATTCCCCACTAAGACAGATCAAAAAAGAGGATATTATTAGGGATGTTGATACAAATGTATCCATTAAATAAAATGTAAAGGACACCACAGTCTTAACTAAGCAGAATTTAATTATTACGGCTCATACATAGAACGAACTGGGCCATCAAGAACCCAACCAGACTTCATGTAATTATATTCTTTTTTAACAGCTAAAGAACTGTAATTATTTTCACATTCATACACGCATATTGAAATTTAAGCAGAAAAGGAGTGTAACCTTCTGCTCGATCTCAGGAACTTTCAAAACTTTCAAATTCACCTCCCTCTTTCTGCAACCCTCGTACAGAAATTCAACTTTACATTAGGAAAGAGAAATGAAATCCAGCTAAATTTTATCCGAATCTATTTATGTATCTAATAACTATAAAAAAATTATAAGTAAACTGATATTGAGACATAGGATACTGAAGCTCACATTTCACGGACAGTTTGATCGAATACCTTCATGAAATCCATAGCTGAATCTGTGAAAACAGAAAACAGAAAAATGATCCAAATGTGTTAGTCTGGAGAATTCAGATGTAGATCTGATCGAACCGTAAGGTGGAGAAGCACCTTTGAGTAGATAGAATGAAGCTGAAGAATATACAGAGAATTGATTAGATATTTAGATCTGTCCAGCTTTTGAGAAGAGAGAGATGAGTGGGCGGTGTATATTGTTTTATGAATGGTTTGGTCACATTTTAGTTACGCAAATGGGATAGAAAATAAGAATAATAAAATCCGCAAAAATTGTACATAACAATTTGTGCATTAATAATATGGGGAAAATGGGTATGCACAGTTGTGTTTTTTTTTTTACACAGTATCTAAAACGACGTCGTTTTGGAGTTAAAAAAAAACACGGCTTAAGGCTTCTCTCCCTTCTCCACAGTCGCGTAAGGGCTTCTCCCAAATCGATTGGCATGAGAGCTTCATCCTCCCCTTTTCTCAAATCGATCGACAAAAAGAGTTTCCGGCCTAAGTTTCTCTCTCTCCGATTCGTAACCTTCTCTCTCTTCGAATGTATTAATTTTGTAAATTTAAGAAATTTAGGATTTATTTGGAACCAGTTCTTCATCTCTCTTCGATGATATTTTCATTGGTGAACCAATTTAATTAGTTTCATCCCCAAATTAGTCCATTTTCTTTGTGATTTTTCCTAATTTTTCTTAATTACATCGATCTGTTTTTCCGCCCATGCTCTTCTCTTAGCTATTTTGTATTTTGATTTTGAAATTTTTGTAACTGGAACACCAATCGGATTTTGTATGTGGAAAATACGCTGACCGCTTCCTATAATATTATGATTGTATATAGAAATATATTTTTGCCTATTTGCCTCACAGGAGAGTATAATATAAGCTACAAGTTGAAAATTTATGTGATAAGCTTCATGTTTTACCCCCATGAAAGTATAAATTATGTAGGGGTTGGTATTTGCACGACTAAAGAAGTTTGCGATTATAAGTTTTAATATTGATCAGAAGATATTTAATACATTTTCTTCATTGTTCAAGTCCAGTGTTATAACAACTTGATGTTAGTCCATGTAAATGGTCAATCATCAAGCTAAAATGATCATTAAGTACTTGGTCCATCATGAAAAGTCTCGCTTTTTTACAAGTCTCGTGTTCTTAATAATGCTCAATATTACAATCAATACTCAATATTTCAAACTTACTTGAGATAATGAGACCTAGTATTTTTAAATCATCCGTAAGTTTTAAAGATTTTTATATATTTAAAATTGATGCAATTCATTTACTATTTATAAACAATAAGTTTCTAATATGATTTAAGCTCATCATGTCTTAACTTGATTTAACCAACAAATAATAAAGATATAAATATTAATCTAATATTTTTGTGAATTCATTAATGGTTAATTTCATTTTATGCTTTTTTTTCTCGGAGGGAGTTATGGAAAGATAAACACCAATCGGATTCTGCTTCGCTTTTCACATAATATCTTGTGTAGGTCCCGCCTCGCCTCGCAAAAGAGCTTATAATCGAGAAACTTATTCAAAGACCAAGCCTCTGGATTTCCGAAGCACTGGTCGTCAAAAACTCAAAAGTCATCAAGATCAGGACAAAGTAAATTCGGTGGCCACTTTGTGAACTCAGAGCATTCTGCAGATCATAAACCAGAAATGCCGATGTGTTTTACCCATAGATGCTCCTCCTTCCTAGTCAAAACTTCTAGGATTAGTATGATATTTTTAGCTAATGCATATTTGTGGTATTTGCTACTCCATTTGTGCACTTAAAAAATGTAGAACATTATGCATTGGTGTTGTGATTCCTGAACATTGAGATGGATATGATGTTCATTGATTACTATTGTACATAATTTTTATTGTAAAATTATGGCAGAGGTGATATGTTACAACTCTGATTGAGCATGAAGAAGAACATTGAACATTGAGAGAAACAACAGATTTTCACTGTTGTGCAAAATTTATTTTGATTTTGCTTTGAGTTAGATGGAATTAATTTTTATCTCGGATGGCATTGTTAAGATATGATCTTAATTAGAAGGTTGTAATTGAGTACCAAGTTATAAGTTGGTATTGGCTAGTGCTTCCAATTTTTTAATTTCCTACCATTGATATATGAGGGAGGGAGCTTAAGGAGGATATAGTGAATTTCACCTAAATTTTTGTTTCTTTCTTTGATGAATATAGATTTTAAAGTAAAAATTGAGAAGATGTATTCATATAAACCTCATTTACTGGTCCATTCTTCTTCATAGTGGTCAAATTAAAAAAATGTGTAAGGAGGGAGGGAGTGTGAGCTAGCAAGAAAGACATTCACAATTGATAAATCATGTATCATATCAAGAATAAATCAATATGATGGGCACAAGTTTGATAAATAAGCAATTCATGAGCTGGTAAGTTTAAATTAAAGGACAAGTTCATAAGATACAGTGATGAGCTTTACAGCTAAATCCTGGCGGACTGCATTCATGCTAACAAAATCACCAATAACCAAGCACAAGAAAGTACAGAATAATCATCCTTCAAAATAATCATCCTTCAAAAGAAAGTAGCAACCTACAAGGAGGATCTATAGTCCTTTATACAAGAAATGACTAACATGAAAAAAAAGATTATAAGTGACTAGAACTTAGTAGGGGCAATCGTGATGTCGTCATGGAAATGTCTCCTCACCCCTCGATCAAACATCATCATGGCGGTCTTCATTGATTTCATCCAGAATCACCACCCGCGTATGGCACTGAAAAAGACAAGAACTATATATTAGACACCATCCAGTTTTATAAAGAAATCAAGGAAGCATCCAGTTTTATAAAAAATCAGTTATCTAACAATGTAATGTACTAATATAAAAAATCAGTAAAGTTCCCTTTTTCATTATCGTTGTCTTTGTTATGTTGATTTTCTATTAATACACAACAATAAAAATAAAAATTAAATATTTATAGAGTCCAAACAAATATATAAAAAATATAACAAAATGAACGATTTTGTTTGTACCTAGTTTTGGACAAGTAGTCCTATAATGGTTGGCTTCTCCACACTCTCCACAATAACGAGTTTGTTTACTCCTTACTTCTTGAGCTACCTCTCTACTCGATTGAAATCTCGAGGCTTCCCTTGGTCTACCTTTAGTACTAACTGGCCCATTGGGATCACGCACTGTTATTTCTGGAATGTTAACAAAGGAAACAACTGGACTAGATGTTTGATTACTTGAATCCATCTGACATATCACATCTTGCAATTTTTTCTCCTTTATCTTTTTTATCATATCATCCAACAAATATTCAACTTCATTAAAAATTGTCAGTGATGAAGTAGCATCTTGTAACACTTTGGACATTTTTGATTTAAGGGAAAACACCATCATAGGAGTTACATCAACCTCGCTTGATGAACATCTAACAATATCAGTCGATACTTAAGATCCATAGTCCATCTTTTTAATATATATATTTCTCGAATGGAAACAAATTTTTTAAATCTCATAACACAAATGATATGCTTGCATATCATTCCTTCCATCTCGAACTTTGCACAAAGAACAATTAAGAGTCTGCCCACCATCATACAAGACAGCTTCTCCAATTAGCTTTAGGACTCGTGCTTTTCCAACTTTGTATTCAATTATGTCTCCATCCTTCCTCACCTTCTCCTTCCAATAGAATAACTAGCCTTAAATTCAAAGAAATATGTCAAACATTTTTCTAGTGTAGAGTTGTCCAAATTTGTTTCTCAATCTCCAACTCACCTCTCGATATCGGGTGAGAATTTTTGTCTTGAAATCTTCTTCTTTCTCTCGCTTGTCGACGAAATACAAGAGCATTTTCATATCATGGCACAAACTCATTCAATGGAGTTAACGCATGAACAAATCCATCAAAAATGAATTAATACTCTCACCACGCTGAGTAGATGTCATTCCAAATTGAAAAGATGTCTCTCAAGTATGCAGAACCCATTGATGTCGCATTTCATACAAGTTCATCAACCAAATATTATTATTCAAATCATACTTCTTCTTCAAAATTTCCCAACGGCTCTCTGATTCTAATATGGTTTCACTATAAAAACCATGCTTTATACTCATCACAAAATGCTTGATTGCTGTAACGAAGGAGATGAAGTCTCTCTCGTGATATGCTTCTCAATGTGCCATGAACATGTAATCGATGTCGAGTATTAGAAAGACTTTCTTTATAAAGCATTGCAAATAAAGATGATCTTGATCTCGTTATAATTACCCCGTGATCTTTTCACACATGCATTTCTTCCACTCTTGAAACAACCATATAAAAGATTTCTCTTCATTTGTAAGTAAAAGCACAACCAAACAAAATAGATTGTCCGTGGTGATTAACCCCGTGAATGGAGCAAATGGTAATGAAAATTTATTGTCTCGATATGTAACATCAAAAGAAACTACATCACTAAATTGTAAATATGATGATATCGACCTCCCATCGGCCCCAAAAAACACTTTTAAGATCATGATCCTTCTTCAAATCTATGGCAAAAAAAAATGACGGGTCACTAACTCTTTTTTGAAAATGATGAACTACGTAAATGCATTCGCGACCAACCATATTCTTTCTCTCAGATGCTGTGAAATGATCTACACATTGTTGTGTTGTTATCATCTCATCCTCACCATTCCCATGAGCATTAACCACTTTTGCAATTGTTGATGGGCTTAATCCAGCTTTCACGATCTTCTCCATCAAATTTTTGATTTGCTTTGACTACGATGATATGTCTTATGAGAGCGATGTTTCCATGTCGATGAAGGGCTAGTAAAATCGTGATTATGCTCATCACAAAAACTAGTAACACGCCATGTCTTCGCTTTTTGGTTTAAATGGATCCACATCCTCGCATCGACAACCGATCTTACTTGTCTTCGCTGCTTTTCTTCTGCTTTCTTTCAAGTGTTTGATCTTTATCTTTTGCAATTCCACCTTTACTACAAATAATTAATCGACCTATCGCTTCCCCAAGTTTTAGATTTGTCAAGATTCGACAAACGGAGTCCAAATCCTTTATGCCTTGCATACGTTTATACATCGCAGATGCTGTCATTCCGACTAGAAACGATAATCCAACATATACGAACTTCTATCGAAGTTTTTGTATTGTCGCCCTCTACATTAACACCGAACGAAAAAAAGAACATATAATTCAATTGATAATATAATTCAAAATTCAAAATGTTAGGTGAATTTTTTACTCGTGGTCACGAAGGTTTAACGCCGACTCGAAAGTGTTGTAATGGTAAGTCGCCTCGCATTGTCGTGATATAGCATTATCCGCTTTGAGAAGAAGCAATAGGAGATGACTCATGAAGAGACATGATTTTTCGAGAAATTTACAAATAAAATTAAATGACATAACATATTTACCCATGACATAAATGATTTTTGAACTATAATGATATAGTTACTTAAAATTATTCACAAATAATTTAAAGGAAACATAAACAAAGTTAAAAGGACAAATTTTATATAACATCAACTCTAGAAAAATTATTCACGAACGTCTCGCTTTAAAACCAAATCAAGTCTCTATTCAAGTGTAAAGTGTTTCTATCTAAAGGCAAAAACAACACCAATGCATTAAGAACCACATTCAAATTATCTTAATTTTCCAGAAGTCTTAAAGCAACCATTATATATATTACCAAAGAAAATATAAAAAAAATTATATTTTCCATTCATGCAGATTCCACATTTCATTATAAATGACTCTATCTCAGAAACTTGAAACGATTTCTACACTTCTGCTACATTATAAGATTTAAAAATTCATACAAACCCACGATTGTTGCAGAAGAGTAGAGGAACAATCGTGGTGAAAAAACCCATTAAAAACTCACCAAATCGTTTTAAAGGGGTCATGTAAACCCTAGAAATCATTATACGTTCAAACCCTTACCGAATCGAGGTTTGAATCAACGAGGTCTGAAATAGAAGTTGAGATCGAACTGATGAACATCGGTAATTGCAGCGGCATTGGTCTGAAGTCGCGATTGTAATTACAGCGGCGGTGACGGCAGTGGTAGGGATTTCTATACACGGAAGAGGATTTGGGAGAAGCCTTATGCGACTGTGGAGGATGTATGCGCGATTGAGGAGGAGAAGGGAGAGAAGGTTACGAACCGGAGAGAGAGAAGCTTAGGCCGAAAATTCTTTTTCCGATTGATTTGGCTGGAAACAGCAGGTGAAAAGGGGAGGATGAAGCTCTCATGCCGATCGATTTGGGAGAAGCCCTTACGCGACTGTGGAGAAGGGAGAGAAGCCTTAAGCCGTGTTTTTTTTTAACTCCAAAACGACGTCGTTTTGGATACTGTGTAAAAAAAAAACACAGTTGTGCATACCCATTTTCCCCATAATATAATTTTTATATATTATATTTTATAAAGATATTCAATTATATGTTTTGCTTCTTATTTTTTCTCTATTTTTATATTTTTTTTATTCATAATTCGTGCTCGGCCCAAATTAAATAGATGAAATTGTTATTCGCTAGTATTTTTAGCAGATTGGGTTAATGAAATTCTCCCATAATACTTATTCATACATGAGAAGTTATATGTCCGCTAGAAGTTCTAGCGGACGCAAGACATGTGACGTCCCCAAAATAAGTGTACATCACCTATTTTGAGTCGTCAAATACATGGTACAGAATACAAATACAATCTTTAATATACAACAATAGAGCTGTGAGTTTTAATACAAATATTATCTTCTAGACAATATCCACTCTTAAAATAAGTCCTCATTACATTTATTGTCACACTATTTAACAGAATAGTGAGGACTACTAATACTATCATCTGGACCATCACTCCGCTCCCGACTAGTCCCCTGCCACGTTCCGTTTCACGAAGAAAACGGTGAAAGAAAGGGTGAGCTCAACTAGCCCGATGAAATATTATAACTAAGATAATCTTTGAATAAATTATCATTAGTCTTCAACAATGTTAAAAGCGATAAAATACAATAGACATCAAGTTTAACTAAAGCGGAACATCTGATCCATTAAAAGAGTCAAGTAGAGAATAAAATATACTATCTTTATAATTTAAAAACGTTTTTTCATCACTTTTATCGGCTGAGACTCGAACAATAAATAATCCACATCATCCCCGCACTACGACCAGGATATTCATTAGGGTCACGCGACCACAAATTATCCATGCACCTTCACGGCCAAAGATATTCGTGTATTCATCAATGGTCATGATCATGCCAACAACTATCCATCAATGCACTACGGGCCAATGATGACTTTTACCACATCATTTGTAACATTACTATTAAGATTACACTCGAATAATCTCTCGTCATAATCATATCAAGTCCATCTATGCACTACTGAAGCCACAAATGACTTTCAACAAAATATAAATATGAGGATGATGACAATGATATAAGAATTCAATAAAAACAAGTTCAAGAATTAATTTATTCAGGAATTAATAACGTCCAAATTGTCAACATGATACTTCTTTGTAGAGTAAAATTCAAGAATGCTCAGAAGAATATTTTCATGAAAAGATACTGGATGAAGGGCAAATATCAAGGATATTCCACTAATTTCATGGAGTATAAAAGTCAAAACTTTAACCAACTGAGTATAATAAAGAATGAAATAACAAAAGAAATCACCATGCATGCAAGATTGCATGGACAAGTTATTCAAATGAATAATAAATAATAGAACTAGGTCGGGCGTATTATGCATGCGAGGATATTCCAAATGAATAATAAAGAATGGAATAACAATGAAATCACCGTACATGCGGTGCTTCAGCGTAGAGCGGGTTATTCCAACGAGAATAATAAATAATAGAACCGGTCCCGTCAAGTAAAAACGCATGCGAGATAGGATATTCAACGAGAATAATAAAGATGAAAACCCGGTCCGTACGTAAAACGCACATGTAGGATATTCCAACAAAATAATAAAGAATGAAATAATAACATAATTTCACCATGTATGCGGTACTTCACATTGACAGGTTATTCCAGCAGAATAATAAATAATGGAATAACAGAATAATTTCACCAAGTATAGGGTAGGCCGTGTATACAAAGTTATTCAATGAATAATAAAGAATGGAATAATGAAGTTCTCTTCATGAATATGAAAAAATAATACCCCTTACCTTATAAAGAAGAGTACTTTCTACGGCGGTGAGCGGGAATATACTTGAAGAAACTTGCACCACGTTTAAAGCTTTCTTAAACGCTAAAGAAATACGCCAAGATAGAAGAATAATTCTCTCTACGGTTTCTCTCTAGAGTTTCGATGAATTCGTAAGAAATAATGAAGGAATGAGCTTATTTATAGAAGAATGGACTAAATAAGAACCAATCCATAAACGGTCCGGATCGATTTACTTTAAGCGGACGATCTAGATTGGTTTACAATAAAATATAATATATTCTATTTTTAATCTAATAAAACGAATAACTTTTAAAAAGATTTTACAATCTGCGAAACACTATGCGAGTACTATATGCAAACACTATGCATAATAAAATATAATATATTATAATTATTATTTCGTCTAATAAAGCGAATAACTTTATAAAAGTATTACATTTTATATAAATTTTTTACTTATTAGCCTAATAAAACAAATAACTTTATAAAAGTATTACATTTTATATAAAAAGCTTTTCCGTTTTATTATATTAATAATACTAATAAAACAAAACTTCATCATCATTATTATTATTCACACTTATTAATCGAATTCGTGTCGTTCCCGGGAAAGAGGGGTTTTCCAATAAGGATTTGTTCCTATTGGCCGCGATTAGGTGACCAAACCTCTCATTTAAGTAACTTACTACATCGTTAATAATACGAATAATAATATTAATAATTACGTCATCTCAATTATTGATTTAATAATATATAAAATATCGACAATAATTGAATAAAACCGAATGACTTTTCACGTAAGCATCAATAATCAATACTTGTATGCTTCTTATGCAACCATGCGTATTTACATACTTTTAACACCGGGTGTTTCAACAGATTAACGGTAAAACTTCCGCCGTTATTTTCATAAAAATTTTTTTTGTCGTTTTCTCAATCAAACAATAATTTCGTTATTAGGGTCCACCAATGATTGTGCCATCGTCATCGAATATTCTCCAACCAATCGAATATTATAAACAACTTACGTCTTTTGCAAAATTTTTTAAATATTACCCACAACTATAACATTATATCAAATTCATTCCATAATATTTAAAAATGATAATTATAAAAATTCATCTTTATTTATAAAAGTTGGGGTCTTACAAGACATATATATATATATATATATATATATATATATATATATATATATATATATATATATATATATATTGTGGCCTACAAAATAGGTATATATCACCCATTCGAATTAAATCGAATACATGAGTACAGAATATAAATACAAACTTAACTTATCTATTTGTTAAGTGTAAATGCGTATAATCTGACAAAACATAAAAGGTATGAGTTTTAATACAACTATTGTCTTCTAGACAATATCCAAACTCAAATTCAATCTCATTACAATTATTATCACACTATTTCACATAATAGTGAGGACTACCAAAACAACCATCTAGACCGTCAATCTATTTCTCGACTAGTTCCAGCTATATTCTCATTTTCTGAAGAGAACAGTGAAATAAAGGAGTGAGCTCAACTAGCCCAGTAAGAAATATTATGACTAAGATAATACAGAATAAATTATCCTTATCCTTCAACAGTATAACAATTGATAAAATATAATAGACAACAAATTTTAGATCAACAATTGCAGCGGAATAAGCAATACATTAGAAGAGTCAATTAGAGCATGATATCTACTATCTTATATGATTTAAAAGTTTATGATCATCAATTTTATCGTTGAGACTCAGCTTTAATAAATAATCCACATCACTGAATTATCCATGCACTACGGGCCAAGGATATTCATTAGTATCACGACCACGAATTATCCATGCACTATGGGCCAAGGATATTCGTGTTTTCACCAATGGTCATGAAACATTTCAAACAATAATTCATCTTTGCACTATTGGCCGTAGAGAACGCATGGTCATGATCATATCAACAACTGTCACTGAGACTCAGCTTAATAATTCACATCACTTGTAACATTACAGGTAATGATTACACCGAATAATCTCTGGTCATAATCATACCAATCAACAGTTCATCTTTGCACCCTTGGCCGAATATGATTTTCATCACAATATAAGCACGAGGATGATGACAATGATATAAAAATTCAATCAAACGAGATCAAGGATAAGTATTAAAGATTTTATAATTTAATTTATCCAGAATTCAAGAATATCTAAATTGTCAACAGATACTGTTTTGTGGAGTAAAATTCAAGAATAATAATGTATAAAAAATGATTTGGACAAAAAAAAAAATCAATTTTTGTCATGAATAGTACCTCGGGTGAATAGTACCAGAGTGAATAGTACTCCGGCATGAAAAGGTTAAAACTTATCAAGAATTCTCATAATAATATTTCCATAAAAAGATACTGGATGAAGCGCAAATATCAAGGATATTCTACTAATTTCATGGAGTATAGAAGTCAAAACTTAACAAGATGAGTGTATAATTCGAAATCTGAAACGAAATAATATTACTTACATACTACAGAGTATGGAAAAAATAATTATTTCACACGAATATTGAAACAAATAATATCTCTTACGACTGTTGAACAAAAATAATATTCCTTACGAATATTAAACGAATATAATATTCCTTACGAATATTAAATGAATATAATATTTCTAGCGAGTATTGAATGAAATAAAATTTATCGATAAACACGCATGAAGTATACGCGGTCTAACAAGTAATACAGTGATAAGAAGAGTGTCGTACCCACGAGGAACTATCACTAATATCTACCAAGTACCGACTTTATATCGCTAAAGTCTTATTCGAACAGAAACAAGTGGAAGGGTGATTAATCTAAGAATAACTAATTATCAAAGCAAGTAAAAGGATAACGAATGGTAATCTAAGGAATAACAAGCTAATGTTACAACTTCACCCCACTCTCGGCATTACATTCGAACACCGGCGTCTTATGCTTCATCAAACTAGCTACCCTTCTCTCTCTAGTCTTAATGGTCACGACAATTTGTCGAATCGAGAACACACAATTTCTCATACGCCTGCAATGAGGTATGTACGAACATATCCTTTCCGTATCCACCCGATAGGGAATAGAATGTAAAAAGAACATGCCCAAGCTAGATATAATCCTACATATGTCTATCGTGAATTGATCGAATAAGGATTTAAGCTTAAGCTCTCTATTAGCCGCATCGGTGCACAAATATATATATATTCTATACACAACTTATGAAGTCGAAACCCACAATCACATGTCAATATATTCAGGTGTAAATCTACAATTCTTCTGTCGATATCATGCAGATTACCGAAATCATCACTAATGTCTTAGTGAGAATCATTAAGCACAAATATATCGAACCAAATCATATGGTGCCAACCAAAGAGATAAGACAATCAATTTAAATAACAAATGGTTCCATTATAACCTTAGAGCAAATATTCAATTCATAGCTATTGAACAAAATACAAGTAACAATAAAGACAACATTTATGAATTACAAAATTAGAGAAAAATAAATAGATAAGAAGAAACTCATCAAGGCCCTTCAATCTCTAAGCATTACGCTTTCAAATCAAGCTCTCCAATCCGTGTAGTTCATTGCTCTTGATGCTCCAAAGAAATACCAAAACTTCTCCCTAATCTAAGCTAACTATATTTACAAACATTTATCTAAGAGAGGAGCATAAGAACACAATATCCCCACACAAGCATTTTGTCAAACACTTGGCGTGCAAATGCTTAATTTACATCTCCTAACTCTCCAATTGATCATAATGGTCACGATGAATTGTCAACCGAGAATTCATCATTCATTCATATGCCTCTTTCAAGGTTCATATAAACATATCCTCTTTAGATCTACCCAAAAGGAATAGAACGAAAAGGAACATCCTAGCTACATAACCCATCATATTCCTATGTGAATTAACATTAGACAAGGAATTCAAGCTTAGATTCTCAAATTGGCTACACATGGCATATAGGTATATTCCTATCCTACACACAAATTATGTATTCTAACACATGTAGAACAAGCATAATCACATGTCAATATATTCATGGTCAACATCTACAATCCATTTTTCAATTTCATATAGACTACCAAATTAATTACTAATTCCTTAGTAATTAAACATTAAACACAAAATATAGAGAACCAATTCATATGGTGCCAATCAAAGAGAAAGTTATTCAATACAAGCTAAACAAAGGGTTCAATTGCATTCAAGGATCCCAAACTAATAAATACATAAAGGAAAATCAAAGAAAAGATAAAGGAGTGGCTTTCCCATTTTGGTAGATAAAACTCCATTGGAGCACCTCCATTGAAGCTCTTGAAGAACCATGGCCAAAGGCCATGGCCTCCTCTTGATGTCTAGCCGCCTCCCTCTTCCCTTTGATAGCAAAAATGAAGATAAAATGAAAGGAAGTGAAGGAATGTGGTTTTGGGTCATTAGGTTGAGCATTTAATAAATGAAATCTGTCCAAAATTAGGTATGCAGTGCTGCATTTCCATGATTTGGCTTGAACGGGCGCATGCGCGCTGAAAAAAAATGGCGTCTTTGCTAAGTGGCGGCATGACAACGCCAAAATACACTAGCAAGTCAGTCACATGACGCCATTTTCTTTCTGCTTGAACATCTGTTGGGAAAATGGTCATAACTTCTTCACACGAACTTCGATTGAGGCGATTCAAGATGATCCGGAAAGAGAAGAAGTAGATCTACAACTTTCATTCTTTGAGTTTTTCGAAATAATGGCTAGATCAATGCTCAAATTGGACTTGAAGTGACTGCTATGCAAATAGCAGTTGGTAGTTTCCAGATTTGACACCCGTTGGGAAAATGGCCATAACTCTCGTATCCGAACTCCGATTGAGGCGATTCAAGATGATCCGGAAAGAGGAGACGTTGATATAAAACTTTCATTCTTGGAGTTTGGACAGATAATGGTTGGATCATGGCAAAAATTGGGCTTTACGGGACTGCTATGTCAAAGGGAAACCGAAAATGCGAATTTGGCGATTCCAACCATCGACCCAAATGACATTCCATCCAATTCCTACAAAACAAAGTAAAAACACATAAAACTAATACAAAAATACATAAAATCAATATAAAACTATATTACACAACCATACAATAAAAACACATAAAAACCAAACAAACTAGCTTAGGATTTAAAAATTATCAAACTCAAAAGTACCTAATTTGTGTATATAAAACACACTCATCAAATATCCCCAAACTTGAATCTTTACTTGTCCTCGAGCAAACTATCTAACACAATAATAATAATAGACACTAAGAACGCGAAGGGAAGATAAAAATATATACTAGATTCGTGGCTACGAATCTCTATCTAAGCTACTCCCAAAGAATAAGGCAAACACGGACATGAGTAGGGGTTCATTCTATTTCGAGCATAAGACTGTATTCGACCCATTCTATGTACGTGTGTGAAGACCAACCGTCCTGACTAGTCATAGCTCAAATAAGTTCGCACAGTCGATTGTTAAAAATCAAGCAAACTCTGCAACTTAAACATTCAACAAGCATTAAGAATAAGCCGCAAATGCAGGAAAAGATCAAAAAGCTCTAGCATGTCGACAATGAAATCTGACTCGGACAATATTTAATTACCATAGACTATACAGAACTACCCATAAATGAGCTTTTGATCAGTGACTCCCAAGCCAGACGATTTTAGGGCACTAGGTGTAGAACACTCCTAAGAATCTAATAACTCAAGCAGTAAAGGCCACGTAATCAACATAAGCCAACTGAGACTTCACAACAAGAACGAAGATTAATCAGCAAGTGCATTTAATGCTCCATCTCGATATCGGCCCTGCGTTTATGGGCGAGTGCGTTTTACGCTCCATCTCGACCCACCGCAAAACTTTCGATATAAACACTACTATTCTAATCTTATTCCTATATTTTTTTAATTTCTTTTTCAAACAAGCTAGAATCCAAGATCCAAAACTGCATAAACACCTAAATCTTTTATTACCTTGCACAAATGAAAGTTTATAAGAGTGAACAAATTTTCAACACAATAAACACACAAACTATATTCGAAAAATAATTAGTTAACACAGTTTGGTGGCTCTTTGTCTGAAGGATTCGATCAATAATGATCTAAACTTATCCACAAATAAACCCCTAAAGTACATGGCATGCTTGACACAATTCTACGAGAGACATACTCATTTTAGCACTTGTAAATAGCCACAATCATGCTAATAATATCGAAATAAAACCAAAAGCGATTCATGGCATCCATAATGATAAATAAAATAAAAAAAAAATAAAATCCCGCAGTTCAAAACGACTGCACCACAATACTGATAATAAAAACATAATAAAAATAATAGTACTAAAGTCTGAACTTAGCATGGAAGTTGGAAATAAACAGATAATATCCAAAACGGAAACACCCCCAAACTTGAAGTGAGCAATGCCCTCATTGCTAAACATAAAGCAATTGTATACAAGAGGGCTTACCTGAAGATCGCTTTCACTCAAGATTCGAATAATATTTCAGACGGCTTCGTCCGTCTCATCATCACCAAGTCTGATCACTTTCTTTGGGGCGGTGATGGTGGAGGCAACGGGCTGAATATTCGGAGATGTGCGCGCTGGAGAAAACCCAAATTGAACAGAAATCGCCTGAAGTATGGTTTGGTCGTGTATGGGGAATACTATTTGATGAGGAGATGGGACGGTTTAGCCGAAAAGGAATAGCAAGTGGCTCGATTCATTGGGCAAAAATCGGCTTTTAAAAATAATTTCTCATCGTATGCCATGACAGCGAGCCATCCTTTGTTAAATGGCGCATGACGCGAAGTTAACAAAAGATGGTATGGATTTGTGTGGCGCTGCGTGCGACTGGGATGCCTTTTCTTGGCATGCATACAGCCACTTAGCAGCGATGTGCATCATCTTCATATGCAATGTACATGATATCCAAAGTAATTGTTGGCGTCAAGTATGTGAGTGCTAGAATCTGAGTTTTTCCTCCTGTTATCTGCACATGCCAAACTAAAAAGAAAATCTACACTACAAAGGTTATCATACATTACTAAAACCCTCCTAAACACTATTATAAAACGCCTTACATCAAACTAAACATGCCGCCTGCAGATGATAGACACAAAAGCAATAATGCACAAATCAATGGCGGTCATATAGCAAGAATTGTCTTTGTCATTTAATATTCCCTGATAAAATGAATATTTTTCGACCAAACGAATATTTTATGATAACTTGCTTATTTTGCAAAATTATAAATATTACCCACAGCTATAACATTATATCAAATCCACACCTTATTATTCAAAATAACATTTAGAGAAAAATTAATCTTTATTCATAAAAGTTGGGGTCTTACATTAGGCCTTAATTTATATAATGTATGGTGAAGATGTTATTTGCCCATTTTTCATCCATAACAAATACATGTTATGGATCATTTCCCTATATATATATAAAGAAAAGATCAAGAACATACCATTTATCCAACATACCTTGTATACCCCACTTTAGCGACGGACTGGACGACAGTTCAATCCGTCGCTATAAGTTCGGTTTGCGCCCTATCCGTCGCTTAAGATTCGAACCATATATATATATATATATATATATATATATATATAATATTCTCTATATATTATGATATATTTATACCGAAATTCAATTATGAAACATATAAATTTGAATTAAATTATAAGAGGACCCGCGCTACTTAATACACATCTATGTAAAAACGAATTATTAGTAATATTTATCTATATAAATGACAATAAAAAAATTAATATAAATATTGGAAATATTCAGGCTTTTCCTTTCTAAAATAGTACTGACCCTGCAAAATAAGGATTTTATTTTTAATTTTGAGAATTAAATTGCAAAATTAAAAACAAAATTAAGTGACAATGTTTAATTGTAAATAATAATCTTGATTATTATTGTAAAATAGTAAGAAAAATATTTATTTTTGTTTTAAACTCAAACGTCGTAAAATTGATTTTGAAAAATAATAATTTGTTTGATTTTATGGGACGAATGTAACATTATAATAAAAAATATTTATTTTCAAAATTTTACGATAAGAACTCGTTAAATTAAAACAAACTATGTTATAAATTTGGATTACTTAATGTTATTAACATATATACATTACGAAATATATTAAAATTAAACATAATTGTATTTTAATTAATATTAAGTCAAATGATTTCCATCAGAAAAAAATAATTTTAAAATATTATTGTATATGTTATAATAAAATCATACTTAATTCAAGTAATTAAAATTTTATTTTAATTAAAAAAATTAAATATTACCAAACATTATAACTTGTTTTTAACACTCAGCGACTTGATCGGTTGGTTACACCTACAATCAAAATGGAATCTGAGTGATTCGTTTAAGGCTATCAATGAATAAAACGGTTCGGAATTAATTCATACTCGCTTTACTAAAAGTTCGATTTAAGCTCGACTCGAAATATAAACGAATCAACTATGAATAAATTTTAAAATTCGATAAATTACTTGAGTCTTTTCAAATTACAGTTTTTTGTTGATAGTCAGATCATATTTGCTTGAATAGTTCAAATTGTTTGAGCTCGATTCGAGATCGTATTCGACTAGATAGCTAAATGAGTCTCAATCAAATTTTATTTCAAATTCGATAAATTTTATGAACCTAATCGGAGAAACACAGTACTCAGCATAACTCGGTTCATCTACACTTCTAGTTTTGTGATTCAAAAATATTGAATCTCATCTCAGTCATTATTTGTTAGGACTTTCTTCGACTTAAGTTTATGGGAGCACTATTTTTACATATGTTTTTGATATTTATACATGGTTTCTTCTCACATAAAGATGAGATCCACAATATACTCAAATAAGAAGAAGATCATGTAAAAATATTAAAAAATACATGTGAAAATATTAATTCCTTACTGGCTTGATATGAGGACATTTGGTACTCATGGCTATTCCTACGTCTAGAGGCTAGAGGTATGAATAGTAATAAGACACTAGATAAGACCTGAATATTATTTTTTTGATTAAAAAATTTCTGATTCTGGATTGGAAAGAACTTTTGATTTATATTTGAAATGAAATATAGGCCGAAAAATGGTTAACCGATTTGGACCTATATTTGTTTTAAAAAACATGGTTTCAAACCTTAACCGACTTAAATAAATAAAATAATTAACCAACCGATTTGGTTCTAGTTAATATGGGTTGACCCAATAGTTAACTAACTATATTGTCAGGTTTAATAAATTCTCACCCCGTACCCTTGCACCCCCACACCAATTTTTTTTTTTTTTATGATTATGTATACATTCATACCCCACCACCCCCACTCTCACTCCTCAAAAATAATATTTACTGATTATGTATAAACTACCACCCCGCCCCCACCCACACCCACACCCACACCCACACCCACACCCACTCAAAATAATAATATTTACTAATTATGTATACACCTCCATCCACAACCTACCCCTACCCCCCACCCCTACCCAAACCCAAACCCAAACCCAAACCCAAACCCTAAAAAAATAATATTCAATGATTATATATACACCACTCCCAAAAATAATATTTACTGATTATGTATACATTTCCACCACCCTCCACCCCCACCCCCACCCCCACCCCCACCCCCACCCCAAACCCAAAAAAAATAATATTTTTTGATTATGTATACACTCTCACCCCCAAAAATAATATTTGTGAGACCCCAAATTTTATGAATAAAGATTTAAATTTCTCAAAATATTTTTTTGAATATTATGGTGTGAATTTGATATAATATTATAGTTGTGGGTAATATTTATAAATTTTGCAAAGTATGTAAGTTGTTATATAATATTCGATTGGTCTGGGGAATATTCTTTTATCGGGGAATATCCGTGCACGATCAAGACAATCATTGGTGGACCCCACAATGGAGGTATTATCGTATTTAAAAAATGATGTAATTATCTTTTCATAAAAATAACTGTAAGTTTTACTGTTAAATCGCTGAACTACCCTATTATTAAAAGTACAATGTCTACGCTAGTTGCAAGTAGACACGGTATTGATTATTGATACTTACGTGAGAAGTCACTCGCTTATACTCAATTATTACTACTGATGAATTGTTGTATCATATCTCTCATATTATTGATTCGATTATTGTCACAAAGATCATCCGCATAATATGATATATTATTAAATCAATAATTGAGACGATAAATTTATTCATATTATTAAATTATAATATTTACAATGTCTGTAAGTTACACAAGGAGAGGTTTGATCATCTAATTAAGGCCAATAAGGAGAAATCCTTATCGAAAAGCCCCTCTTCCCAGGAACGACACGGTTGTTAAATATTATGAGTTATTATATTAATGATGAATAAGTTCGTGTTGATTAAAGATGAATTTGATAGTTCCATTGTGTTGGGATTATTAGTGTTAGTGGAAATCGACATCTATTCCGATGATAATTGATGTCTAGGGTTATATCGATAAATCGGTAATTAATCGGATAAACGAGCAATTAATTGCTACTAATTCACACGCTTATATAACTATTTGTTCACACGCGTACTATTGAATCACATTCATGTACTATTAGGGGAGTTGGTGCAAGATTGATAATACTTGCATGACTAAGTTAAAAATGGAGGTATAGATGGAGTTCTTATACCAGTAATTCGTATTTTCACATGATTATAACTATTGATTCACATGATTGAACTATTGATTCACATTATTTACTATAAGTGGAGGTGGTGCAAGTTTGATAATACTTGCGGGACTAAATTAAAAATGAAAAAAGTTAGAGGTATTGTCTTTGTAATATTTCGAGCCCGGCGCAAGCAATTATCGAAACTATATTTTCCTATAAATAAGCTCATTCTTCCTTCATTTCTCACCAATTCACTAAAGCTATAGAAATTATTATAGAGAAAATTATAGAGAGAAAAAAGAAGAAGTCTCACACCTCACTATTCCAATATCCAGCTTTTTTTCTAAGATAAGGAGTATTATTTCTTTCGTATTCATGAAGAGAAGCTTACATTATTCCATTCTTTATTATTATGTTGAAATAACTTTATTCTATAATGGGCACCGCATACACGGTGAAATTCTTCCATTATTCCATTCTTTATTATTCATTGGAATATTCTGTACGTATTCATGCATGACTTGGTTCTATTCTTTATTATTACATTTGGAATATCCTATCTATCGAATTCACGCATGACTGGTTCCATTCTTTATTATTCTTTGGAATAACTTTTATGCATGTACTGCAATTACGCGTGACCTCAATTCCGTTATTTATTATTCTATTGGAATAACTCATGCATGTGCAATTACGCATGACACTGGTTCCGTTATTTATTATTCTATCGAATAACCTCGTATGTCATGCGGTTTATCGCATGCACAGTGAATTCTTCATTATTCTATTTTTATTATTCTCATTGAAGTAACTCATCTACACGTGGACTACCGTATGCATGGTAAATTCTTCCATTATTCCATTCTTTATTATTCTGCTTGGAATAACTTTTATCTATGTGGATTACTGCGCATGCATGGTGAATGATCATTTGTATTCATATGAATAGTATTTTCATTCAAAAGGGGTTTACGCTAGGCGCTTTCAATTTTTCTCACCCTCAAAAATTTCTCAAAAATTTGAAATGATAATTTGATGAGTTTTCTAGATTGTGTCCAAAAATGACGATTTTGGATGTATAGATTAAGAGTTATGGATTTTTTGAGAAAAGACTATTTTAAAAGTAAACCCTTATAACTCTTTGTAAGACCCCAAATTATTAATAAATGAAATTTATTTTCCTCTATTTATTATTTTGAAATAGTAAGGGTTGATTTGATTAATGTGGATAGTTATGGGTAAAATACGCAAATATTTCGAATAAGCAAGTGGTTATAAAATATTCATTATTGTCGGGGAATATTCGTTTGGTCGTGGAATATTCGTGATCGCTTGTGGGAATATTCGTATGCGACTCATGCCATCTTTTTAGGGCCCCATAACTGAAAGCGATTGGATGAAGAAAACGACAAATATAAGTTGTTTATAAATAACGGCGTAGTTGTTATCGTTAATACTGTTGGAATATCCGATGGTTAAAACACACTAATACGCGTTGTTGAACAAGAAGAGATTGCAGATTGCACCAATTATTGATTCTTACGTATGAAGGCATTACTCAATAATTATTACGTAATTATTTTTCAAAGATTTTATTTTATTGATTCAATAATTGTCAATATGATATTTTATATTATTGTTATTTTAATAATTGTCAACGCACAATATTTTCTATTATAGGAGCAATAATTCTTATTATCTAATAATATTATTAGATAACATTATTGGCAATGTCTAGAAAGTTCTCGCTTAAGAAGAGGTTTGGTCATCTAATCATACAGCCAAGAAGCGAGAGAGATCCTTATCGGAAAGCCCTCTATCTTGGGACCGCACCGTTTGTCAATAATGTGATTCTCATAATATTATTTATGAATAATTAATTATTGATTTATATGATGAGGAAAATATTGATTTTATGAGGATATAGATGGAGAAAATTTTTAATGTGATAATTGTTGAAAATTAATATTTTATCTTTTTCTCGATAAAATAATTCATTTAAATATATTATTTTAATAATATATTAACTAAGTGATATTTTTACAATGAATGTAGGATATATGAGTATATGAGGAGGAAGAGTATTTTTTGTGGCATTAAATGTTTAACACATATTTTGTGTGTTGGTGGACACAATTATCGATCAAATTTGATTACACCGTGTAAAATCTTCCGCTTGTGGATTTTGGTCAATTTCTGCTTTGGAATTTGGAAAAACTTTTTTCTCGCAAAGTTGTAGAGAATTGAATTTCCTATAAAACTCGCGAGATTCAATTTTCCGATAAAAAGCTATTTATTGTGAATTATTGAAGTCTTAGTTCAAATAATTGATTTTTGGAAGTTTTAATTATTTTTTTTTTAAAGAAAACGTTTTTTTGCAACTAAGCTCACATGTGATTCAAATGGGTGAGATCAGTTGTCTAAGGTGGGCTAAGGAAAATGTGAAAAATATATTAATATTATATTCAATTTTCTACTTTGGTGTTCTAAGCATTTTCCTATAAATAGGTGCTTAAAGTTAGAATTGAAAATCACACCAGAACTCCAAAAACTTCTCTTTCTCTCTCTCGATATATCGAGCGTATTCTTGTGAGTATACTTTGAGTGTTGCTATACGGTGCAAGTTTAAGTCATAGCCTATATACAGTGTTTCAACTAGAAGTACTGTCTTTCGAAGTAAGGGATGTTATTTTATTCGAAAATGATATTATTTCTTCAATATCATTATGCCGAAATATTGGTTGGAAATTTTTTATCAAATTTGGAACTTTTCATGTCGGGGTTACTATTCATAAGTTACTATTCACAAGTTACTATTTATGAGTTACTATTCACGAGTACTATTCACGAAGTGTGATGATGTTTTTTGTGAAATTTCTATCTTTTGGTGTCAGAGTTACTATTCACGTATACAGCACTATTCACGAATACGACACTATTCAATCATAGAAAATGAAATTTCTTCTTTTTGTCCAAAATATCTATTCTGATACTAGCTTTGATTGTATCCATGTTTTGATCATTCTTGAATTTTACTCCACTTCGATTACTTATGAAGTATTTTTGAACTTGGATCGTTTAAAATACTTAATCCTTAATATTTGTTCTTTTGTTTCACTTGGATTCGCTTTTTTTAAAATATTTTTCATCATCCTCACCCTAAAATGATGATATTATCAATATCTTTGGCCCAGTAGTGCAAAGATGAATGATTTTTGATGAATATCTTTGGGCCCGTAGTGCGAAGATGAACAGTGTTGAGATGAACACGACTTCATCGATTAATATCTTTGGCCCGTGAGTAAAAAGATGAACAGTGTTTAGATGAACATGACCAATCGATGAATATCTTTGGCCCAGTAGAGCAAAAGATGATGAATATTGATTCCAGATATATATCGATTGATGTTACAGGGATAAAATATCGACGATGAACTTTTAAATTCATATATGAAGATAGTAGTTTGCATTCTCTACTTAACTCTTCTAATGAATTGTTGTTTCCCTGCAGCTTGTTGATTTAAAATTGGTTGTCTATCAGTTGTATTCTATTAGATTTTTCCCCGTTGAGACTAACGATAATTTGCTTGTATATTATCTTAGTCATAATGTTATTTATCGGGCTAGTTGAGCTCACCCTTTTCCTTGTTGTTCCATTTTTCTTCTCGTGAGGCGAGAATGTAATGCTAATACTTAGTATGGGTAAAATGGAATGAAGGTTATAGAGAGTTGTTTAGTAGTCCTCACCATTTTGTAAAATAATGTATCAATAATTATGATGGGGATTTATTTGCGTGTATGATATTGTCTAGATGGCAATATCTCGTATTTAAACTCACATATTATATGTTGTAATAATAAAGTTGTAGTTATTTCATCTCATGTATTTGGCGACTCGTAATGGGTTGGATGGAATGGACCTATTTTGGAGGCGCCACAATTTGGTATCGAGCTTGGGATATGATCTCCGGCGAGATCGGGGAATAGAACTAGGAGGGAGAGACGAGTAAATCCTTCGCTAAAGGTATCCTACCTAAGCTTATTTGTTGGTTGTTGTAGTATAGAATATTATGTGGTATGTTAATTTGCTTAATTAACCCTTATTCTATGGCAAGATTTGAGAATGTCGAATCGAGAATGTTAATGAAGTGAAGTAAATGAGACCGTGGAAACGCCTCAGATTTCACCAATGAGGAGAACGTGTAACAGTCGTGGCAATGTTCCTCTTGTGAACAACACCAATCGAAAGCAGATGATGAACGAGGGATGTTTAGAAGCTTTTTGCGCTCATGCAAAATCGCATAAGGGAGACTCGTGTTCAAAATACGGAAAAATGATAGCAATTCACGGGTTGTCACAAATGCAAGGCTTCAAAGAGTTGGGACCACCAGAATTTAAGGGAAAGCCGGATCCGATCAAGGCGGAAACATGGGTCAAGCAAATTACCAAGATATTCGATGTCTTGGGATGCACGGAGGAACAGAAGGTTCCATTCGCCACCTTTATGTTCCGTATGCGAGGCAGATTCTCGGTAGGAGTCTATGAAACGGACCCAACTTTCGCCGCAGACCAGTATGTCTTGGGAAACGCTTTTTAAACTTTTCAACGAAAAATACTTTCTTGAAAGTATTCGCCATATGAAAGAGGTAGAGTTTATTAGATCGAACAAAATAACATGATTGTCCCAAAGACAAGGCAAAGTTTCGAGTAGAGTTATCTGTGTTTGCACCTCATTTGGTGGAGAATGAGGAACGTATGACGCGGATGTTTCGAGAGGTTTAAAACCCAGATTCTAAGAATATCTTATCTCTCATAAATTTTTTTATATTCAGATGTTGTAAAATACGCTCAATTATTAGAGCGAGATAACGAGTATGGTCAATCGAAGGACCACAACCGAGGATCATAAAGGGGATAACTAGACGGCGACAAAACCACAACGATAACCGATAAGGAGAAAGAAAGAAAAGACGGACAAAAATGGTAACCACTCACTCGTGGTAATCATGCAATGAGAATAGAAGAAGCGAATCGGGAGGAGATTTTAAAAGAGGAGATTCAACAACGACAATGTGAAACGATAAAGACCAAAGAAAGAATCGGTTCCAGGGAAGAACGACCACCGGTCGATACTACAAATGCGGGAAAGAGGGACATATCAGACCAAACCGGCCCACAACAGCTTCAAGGTATGTTATAATTGTGGAAAGGAAGGACATATCGCCGAGATTGTACGGAAGCGAAATCAAGTCCGTGGGGGACGGTGACCATAAAGGTCGTCCCGAAAAGTCAAAGTCAATCTGCCTTCGAAGAAGGCGTTTATCGTGACTTCCAAATCAATGCGAGAACCCGAACGGTTAAGACGCAGGTTAGTTAATTATAAATCTTAAAGTTTATACCTTACTTACTAGATACCGGCCTACCCATTCTTTATCTCTTTGCTTGCGCTCAACGCTTGAAATTGACTACGGAGAAATTAGACTTTGACCTATTTATGGAGACTCTGCTTGGAGAAACTTTCATTACATCCGTTGTTTAGAAATCTTGCTTGATTCAAGTTGGCACCATCATCACGTGACACCCCCAAAATAGGTCTACATCACCCATTCTCGAGTTGTCAATACACCATGCGAAAAACAACTACAACTTTATTATTACAATAAAAATCATGAGTTTAAATATAGATATTGTCATCTGCAACAATATCCACATACAAATAAATCCTCATCATAATTATTGATACATTATTTTACAACAATGGTGAGGACTACTAAACAACTCTCCCTAGATCCTTCATTCCATACCCCGACTCGTACTGCATTATATTCTCGCCTCTTGAGAAGAAAAATGGAACAAAAAGGAAAAGGGTGAGCTCAACTAGCCCAAAGAAAGAATATTATGACTAAGATAATATACAACAAAATTATCGTTAGTCTTCACGAGGAAAAAATATAATAGAATACAATAGACAACAAGTTTTAAATCAATATTCGCAATGAAATAATAATTCATTAGAAAGAGTTAAGTAGAAATGCAAACTACTATCTTACATGTATGAATTTTAAAGTTCATCGCCTATTTTTTTTTATCCCCAGAACATCAATCAATATATATCCGGGATCAAATATTCATCCTTGCACCATAAAAACAAGAGACATTCACCATTGGGTCATGTTCATCTAAACACTGCTCATCTTTGCACCACGCGCCAAAGATATTCATCGAAATCATTCATCTTTTGCACTACAGCCAAAGATATTCATCATAAATCATTCATCTTTGCACTATAGGCCAAAGATATTCAATAATATCATCATTTAAGAGAGTGAGGATGATGAAAATATTTTAAAAGAAACGAATCCAAAAGAAACAAAATGACAAGGATTAAGGATTAAGGATTCGTACTTTGTTTTATCCACGTCCAAAGGAATATATGAGGATGTCATCAATAAAGACAACAACGAATTTATCCAAATATTCTTTGAATACTCGATTCATCATATCCATGAAAGCCAGCAGGAGCATTAGTCAATCCGAAAGACATGACTAAGAATTCATAATGCCCGTCTGAGGAGTTACGAAGCGCGATCTTTGGAATATCCTCGATTCTAATCTTCAAATGATGATATCCGAGCGAAGATCGATTTTGAAAAGAATTGTGCTCCTTGCAACCGGTAGTCAAACAAGTCATCAATACGAGGTAGGGATACCTATTCTTGATGGTGACATGGTTCAATTCCCCGATAGTCAATACAAAGTCGCATACTCCCGCCTTTCTTCTTTACAAATAAAAACAGAGCACCCAGGGAGATGTCTTAGGGACGAATGAAACCGATGTCCAACAATTCTCGTAGTTGGACCTTTAACTCCACGAAGTTCAATAGGAGCCATTCGATATGGGATTTTAGAAATGGGCTTTGTACGGGGTTCAAGGTCAATAAAGAATTCAACTTCACGTTACGAGGGTTGACCAAGGAAGTTCTTCAGAAATACGTCGGAAAGTTTATAACAACAGAATATTATTCAATTTTGGCGTGTCTTTATTCAAATCCATAACATGGGCTAAGAAAGCTTGACATTAGCTTTTCAATAAGCGAATAGCTTTATGATTAGATATGATAGTGGTGATTTTAATGGTTTAGTTCTTGAATTCAGTATAACAGTTGTTTAGGAATCTGAAAGCTAACAACCTTACTTAAAACAATCAATTTTGGCATGATGAGTAGTTAACCAATCAATCCCAAAATCACATCAAAAGCAAGTATCTTTAAAGAGATAAAGGTCAATGGTAAAGGTGATGGTGCCAACTTTGAATCAAACAAGATTTATAAGCGATGGATGTGATGAAAGTTTTTCCTAACTGAGTTTCCACAGATAGGTCAAAGTCTAATTTTTCCGAGTCAAATTTAAGCGTTGAGCACAAGTAGGAGAGATAAAATGAATGGGTATGCCCGGTATCTAGTAAAGTATAAACTTCACAAGAATTTATGATTAACTTTCCCGTGATCACCTCATTTGGGTTCCTCACATTTTGACCGATCACAACAAACGCTTTCTTCCGGGAAACCATTGACTTTTGACTTTTCTCGGGACAATCTTTTGAGTCACCGTCCCCATTGAACTAGGTTTCGCTTGTCGCACAATCCTTGAGCGATATGTCCTTCCTTTCCACAATTATAGCATACCTTGAACTGTTGTGGGAAGTTCTGACCGATATGTCCTCTCTTTTCGCGTTTGTAGCATCTCTGACCGTGGTCGCTTCCTCCTCGAACGATTCTTTCTTTGGTCTTTGCCATTTTCACATTGTCGTTGTTGAATCTCCTTTTTTTAAAATCTCCTCCTGATTTGCTTCTTCTATTCTCATGGCCATGATTACCACCAGAGTGGTTACCATTTTTGTCTGTCTTTTTCTTTCTCCGCTGGTTATTGTTGTTTTGTTGACTGCTATCTCCGGTATGATCCTGATTGTGGTACCTCGGTTGACCGTACTCGTTATCTCACTCTAACAATTGAGCCCTATTAACAACATCTGAATAAAGAGAAAATTTATGAGAGATGAGATCTTGACGTATCTTGGGTTTGAAACCTCTTAAAAACATCCGCGTCATCGTTCTCCTCATTCTCCACCAATGAGGTGCAAACTCGGATAACTCTGCAAACTTTGCCTCGTCTTCGAGACACCATCGAGTTGTTCTCGCTCCATCTAATAAACTCCATTTCCTCATACGACGAACACTTTCGGAAAGTATTTGTCATTAAATAGTTCTCAAACATCTCCCAAGACATGTTGAGTCTTGAATAGATGGGTACGCTTCACGATTCCCACCAAGTGATCACTTGCATCGCCACGGAACATAAAGGTGGCGAATGGAACCTTCTGTTCTCCGCGTGCATCCCAAGACATCGAATATCTTGGTAATTTGCTTGACCCATGTTTCCATGGCGATCGGATCGGGCTTTCCTTAAATTCTCGTGGTCCCAACTCTTTGAATCTAACTTGGTGTGACAACCTGATGAATTCTTATCATTTCCTCCTATGTTTTGAACACGAGTCTCCCTAAATGCGATTTTGCATGAACCGCAAAAAGCTTCTAAACATCCCTCGCTTCATCATCTCTTCGTGGTGTTGTTCACGGGAGGAACATTACCCGACTGTTGCGCGTTCTCCTCGTTGGTGAGTGCAAGCGTCTCCACGGTCTCATTTCCAATTAAGTAATATTCTCGATTGACATTCTCAAATCATGCATCATAAAACAAGGGTTAATTAAAGAAATCAATATATCACATAATATCCCTATATCTTGACCAACTAACAAATAAACTTAGGTAGGACACAATGGCGAAGGATTTACTCGTCTCTCCCTCCTAGTTTCTATTCCCCGATCTCATGAGAGATCATATCATTAAGCTCGATACCAACCGTGACACCCCAAAATAGGTCTACACCACCCATTCACGAGTTGTCAATACACTGCATGTAAACAACTACAACTTTATTATTACAATAGTAAACTGCATGAGTTTAAATACGAGATATTGCCATCTGCATACAATATCCATATACAAATAAATCCTCATCATAATTATTGATACATTATTTTACAACAATGGTGAGGACTACTAAACAACTCTCCTATAACCTTCATTCCATACCCACACTGATCTTTCGCTTATATTCTCGCCTCACGAGAAGAAAATGGAACAAAAAGGAAAAGGGTGAGCTCGACTAGCCCAATAAAGAATATTATGACTAAGATAATATACAACAAAATTATCGTTAGTCTTCAACAGGAAAAATATAATAGAATACAATAGACAACAAGTTTTAAATCAATATTCACAATGGAAATAATAATTCATTAGAAGAGTTGAGTAAAGAATGCAAACTACTATCTTCTATGTATGAATTTTAAAGTTCATCGCCTATTTTTTTATCCTCCTAACATCAATCAATATATATCTGGGATCAAATATTCATCCTCAGACTACGTGCCGAGGACATTCACCACTTAGTCATGTTCATCTAAACACTGCTCATCTTCAAGCACTACGGGCAAAGATATTCATCGAGAAATCATTCATCTTTTGCACTACAGCCAAAGATATTCATCATAAATCATTCATCTTTTGCACTACACCAAAGCCAAAGATATTCAATAATATCATCATTTAAGAATGAGGATGATGAAAAATATTTTTAAAGAAACGAATCCAAAGAAACAAAATGACAAGGATTAAGGATTAAGGATTCGTACTTTGTTTTTATCCACGTCCAAAATACCTCAAAAATAATCATAGTGGTGTAAAATTCAAGAATGATCAAAACATAGATACAATCAAAGCTAGTATCCGTAATAGATATTTTGACTTAAAAGAAAAATTTTCATTTTTCGATGAATAGTCTTAATCTTTAAATGAATAGTCAGATATTGAATAGTCTGCAAGATAATGTGAATAAGAACTCAATACTAAAAAAGTTCCAAATTTGATAAAATTTCAGATCAATATGTCAAGATAATGATATTGAAGAAATAATATCATTACTGAAAAAATAATATCCCTTACCTCGAAAAGACAAGATTTCACCGGAATCTTTGGATATAAAGGCTATAAATCAACTTGCATCAGATAGCAATACTCAAAGTATACTCAAAATACTCACAAGAATACGCTCGATAATATAGAGAGAAAACTTCATTTACGTGTAATTTTCAATTCTAACCCAAGACCCTTATTTATAGGAAAATGCTTAGAACACAAAAGCGTAAAATTTAATTAAAATATTAATATATATTAAATTTTCCAACGCACACTTTCTAAGATCTAAAATTCAGCATTTTCATCAAATGCAAGCCCCACCTTTAATGACAAAAACGTTTTTCATAATAAAATAATTAAAACTTCCAAAATCAATTATTTTAACTCCTAACTTCAATAATTCACAATAAATAGCCCTTTTGTCGAAAAAATTCGAATCTCACGTGTTTTTATAGAAATTCAATTCTCTACAACTTTACGTAAGAAAGTTTTTCCAAATTCCAAATGAAATTGGTCAAATCTACAAACCAAGCGATTTTAGAGGCTATAATCAAATTTCAAATAATAAATGGGGTCCACCAGCATGTTTAACATGTTTTAAACATTTATTGCAACAAAATACTCTTCCTCCTCGATACTCATATATCCCACATTCGCTAAAAATATCGCCATTATTATATTATTAAAATATAATAATATATATTTAAATGAATTATTTTATCGTAAAAAGATAAAATATTAATTTTCAACAATTGTCACATTAAAAATTTTCTCCATCTATATCCACATAAAATCAATATTTTCCTCATCATATGAATCAATAATTAATTATTCACAAATAATATTAGAGAATCACAATATCGACAACCAGTGCCCTCCCAAGAAAGAGGGCTTTCCAATAAAAATTTCTCCTTACCTACGCCGCAATTAGGTGACCAAACCTCTCCTTAGATGTAACTTTCTAGACATTGCCAATAATGTTATCTAATAATATTATTCGATAATATGAATTATCGCTTCGATAATGAAAAATATTGTGTAATGACAATTATCAAACAAACAATAATATAAAATATCAACGCAACAATTATTGAACCAATAAAATAAAATACTTTGAATAAGAATTATCAGAACCATTATTGAGTAGTGCCTTTCACGTAAGAGTCAATAATTGGTGCAATACCTGTATCTTCTTGTCTGACAACGCCATTCATCGTGTTTTAACCACCGGGTATTCCAACAAAGGTAAATGGTAACAACTACGCTACGTTATTTTTAAACAATTTATATTTGTCGCTTTCTTCCTCCAATCGCTTTCCAGTTATGGGGCCCCACATATGGTCTTGTTTAATTTAATATTTATTTCGACAAGATTTAATATTCCACGACCAAACGAATATTCTCCGACAACAATGAATATTTTATAACCACTTGCTTATTTTGAAATATTTGCGTATTTTACCTATAACTATCCACATTAATCACATCAACCCTTACTATTTCAAAATAATAAATAGAGGAAATTAAATTTCATTTATTAATTATTTGGGGTCTTACAATCACCTTACCTGTTGACCTTATCTCTTTAAAGATACTTGCTTTTGATGTGATTTTGGGGATTGATTGGTTAACTACTCATCATGCCAAAATTGATTTCTTTCGTAAGGTTGTTAGTTTTCATATTCCTAAGCAACTCATTATTCAATTCAAGAACCAAACCATTGAAGTCAAACACTTTCATATCAAGCCATAAAGTCATTCGTTTATTGAAAAACGGATGTCAAGTTTTCTTAGCCCATGTTATGGATTTGAATAAAGACACGTCAAATTTGAATAATATTCCTGTTGTTATTGATTTTTCCTGACATATTTCCTGAAGAATTTCCTGGCCTACCCCAGAGCGTGATATTAAATTTTGTATCGACTTTGAACCCCCTACAAAACTCATTTCTAAAATCTCATATCGAATGGCTCCTATTGAACTTCAGGAGTTAAAAAAATTCAACTGTAGAAGTTTGTACCCAAGCCTCTATCTGGTGTCTTCCTTTGTGGAATGAACCGAAGCCAGACTCTCCGCAGGGAACACCATATTCGTGCGATAGTAAACTGATAGGTGTCATTGTGACGTGCTATCCAAGGTTGGGATATGAGTCACAGTTGAGAACAACCTAAGTCGGTAATCGAAATACGTAGCTTTCTAGGCTTAGATGGTTACTATCGGAGATTCGTGGAAGGATTTTATCAAATCGATACTCTATTAACTCAAATTGACTCGTAGAGATACAAAATTTGAATGGGCGAGGAATATGAAAAAAGCTTCCAAGAACTCAACACTTGCTTGAACGACGTTGGCTCGAAATTGTTGAAAGATTACTACCATACCATTCAATACCATCACGGAAAAAAGCGAACGTGGTAGTATTACGCTGCGTTGAGTAAAAAGATCGTATCGTTTACGAGTGCGATATTATTAACACAAAAGATCCATTTCGTATGACTTACAGAAGATGGAGATAGAGTTAAAGATTCCAAGAACCTGCGTGAAGATAACGAATATACGATTAGAATCAATTTTAATCGATAAATTTAAAAATCGCTTTCAAGCTACATCGGAGTTGATGAATATGAAGAAGAAGATCACGAAGTCGTTATTCCAAATCGAGAATTGGCGATGTGAGGAAAGCTCAACCTTTGATTTATTAGTCCATTTGAAATCCTCGATTGAATAGGAACTATAGCCTATAGACTTCGTTTTGACCCCAAGTATGGCGCTGTTAATAACGCTTTTCACGTGTCGATGTTACGTAAATATGTGGATGACCCAACCACATTATTGACTTAGAACCGCACAAGATAGTCAAAGACTTAACGTATGAAGAGGTAATTCATCAAGATTTTGGATAGGAAGGAGCATATCCTACGCATGAAGGTTATTATACCACAAGTTAAGGTTTTGTGGAGAAACCATGCTATTGAAGAAATGACACAGGAGTTAGAAACGGAAATGAAAGCGAGGTATCCTCATCTTTTCAAAACACCAGTACGTCGTCGATTTCGAGGGATCAAATTTCATAAGGAGGAGGTTGTAAAACCCCAAATTATTAATAAATGAAATTTATTTTCCTCTATTTATTATTTTGAAATAGTAAGGGTTGATTTGATTAATGTGGATAGTTATGGGTAAAATACGCAAATATTTCGAATAAGCAAGTGGTTATAAAATATTCATTATTGTCGGAGAATATTCGTTTGGTCGTGGAATATTAAATCTTTGTCGGGAATATTAAATTCGCATAACCACAGATCTTTTATGGGCCCCATAACTTGAAGCGATTGGATGAAGAAAACGACACATATAAGTTGTTTATAAATAACTTGGCGTAGTTATTCTGCAGATTAATCTTTGTTGGAATACCCTAAGTGGTTAAACACACTAATACACGTTATTGAACGATGAAAGACATATTACACGATTATTGATTATTACGTAAGAAGGCACTACTCAATAATTGTTACGATGAATTATTTTTCAATATTTTATTTTATTGATTCAATAATTGTTGCGTTGATATTTTATATTATTGTTATTTTAATAATTGTCAACTGCTGATAATATTTTTATTATCTTAGCAATAATTCATATTATCTGAATAATATTATTAGATAACATTATTGGCAATGTCTAGAAAGTTACATGTCTAAGGAGAGGTTTGGTCATCTAATTGCGACGCCAGTAAGGAGAGATCCTTATTGGAAAGCCCCCTCTATCTTGGGAACTGCCTGGTTGTCAATAATGTGATTCTGTAATATTATTTGTGAATAATTAATTATTAATTTATATGATGAGGAAAATATTGATTTTATGAGGATATAGATGGAGTGTGACACCCCCAAAATAGGTCTACATCCCCCATTCTGAGTTGTCAATACACGGTACAGAAACAACTACAACTTTATTATTACAATAGTAAAGCTGTGAGTTTAAATACGATATTGCCATCTGAATAATATCCACATACAAATAAATCCTCATCATAATTATTGGTACATTATTTTACAACAATGGTGAGGACTACTAAACAACTCTCCCTAGAACTTTCATTCCATACCCCGACTGCATACTCGCTTATATTCTCGCCTCCCGAGAAGAAAAAATGGAACAAAAAGGAAAAGGGTGAGCTCGACTAGCCCAAGAAGAATATTATGACTAAGATAATATACAACAAAATTATCGTTAGTCTTCAACAGGAAAAATATAATAGAATACAATAGACAACAAGTTTTAAATCAATATTTGCAATGAAATAATAATTCATTAGAAGAGTTAAGTAGAGAATGCAAACTACTATCTTCTATGTATGAATTTTAAAGTTCATCGCCTTTTTTATCCTCGTAACATCAATCAATATATATCCGGGATCAAATATTCATCCTTGCACTACAAAAGCCAAGGACATTCACCAATTGTCATGTTCATCTAAACACTTGTTCATCTTTGCACTACGGGCCAAAGATATTCATCGAAAATCATTCATCTTTTTGCTACGGGCCAAAGATATTCATCGAAATCATTCATCTTTTGCACTATTGGCCAAAGATATTCATCATAAATCATTCATCTTTGCACTACAGCCAAAGATATTCAATAATATCATCATTTAAGACCGAGGATGATGAAAAATATATTTTTTTTTTTTAAAAGAAAATGAATCCAAAGAAACAAAATGACAAGGATTAAGGATTAAGGATTCGTACTTCGCTTTTATCCACGCCCAAAAATACCTCAAAAATAATCATAGTGGTGTAAAATTCAAGAATGATCAAAACATGGATACAATCAAAGCTAGTATCCACAATAGATATTTTGGACGAAAAGAAAAATTTTCATTTTTCGATGAATAAAGGCCAAATATTCGTGAATAAGATCTCAGATATCGTGAATAAGATCGTGATAATGTGAATAAGAACTCGACACCAAAAGTTCCAAATTTGATAAAAACTTCAGATCAATATTTCAAAGATAATGATATTGAAGAAATAATATCATTACTTAAAAAAAATAATATCCTTACCTCGAAAGATCAAGATTTAACCTGAATAATTTGATATAAAGCTATATCTTGAACTTTCACCGTATAGCAATACTCAAAGTATACTCAAAATACTCACAAGAATACGCCGATAATATAGAGAGAGAAAACTTCAGCTTCGGTGTGATTTTAATTCTAACCCAAGACCTATTTATAGAAATTGCTTAGAACACTAAAGCAGAAAATTTATTATAATAATAATATATATAAAATTTTTTCTACGCCCATTCTTAGAATCTGCAAATCTGAATACAAACCACATGCTCCCTTCTGTAAGAAGTAAAAAAAACGTTTTTCATAAAATAAATAATTAAAACTTCCAAAAATCAATTATTTTGAGCTTGAAACTTCAATAATTTATAATAAATAGCTCTTTTGTCGTAAAATTCGAATCTTGCAAGTTTTTATAGGAAATTCAATTCTCTACAACTTTGCGTAAGAAAGGTTTTCCAAATTCCAAACAAAAATTGACCAAATCCACAAACAAAGCGATTTAGAGGCTATAATCAAATTTCAAATAATAAATGGGGTCCACCGACATGTTTAACATGTTTTAAAACATTTATTGCAACAAAAATACTCTTCCTCCTCAGATACTCATATATTCCACATTCGTTATAAAAATATCACCATTATTATATTATTAAAATATAATATTATATATATTTAAATGAATTATTTTATCGTAAAAGATAAAATTTCAATTTTCAACAATTGTCACATTAAAAATTTTCTCCATCTATATCCACATAAAATCAATATTTTCCTCATCATATGAATCAATAATTAATTATTCACAAATAATATTACGTAATCACAATATTGATAACCTGTGCGCCTCCTCAGAAAGAGGGGCTTCTAATAAGAATTTCTCCTTATTGGCGCAATTAATTAGGTGACCAAACCTCTCCTTGTACAGTAACTTTCTAGACATTGCCAATAATGTTATCTAATAATATTATTCAGATAATATGAATTATTGCTTCGATAATGAAAAATAATCAGATAATGACAATTATTAAAACAACAAAGAATATAAAATATCAACGCAAAGAATTATTGAATCAATAAAATAAAACACCGAATTAATTATCAGAACCATTATTGAGTAAAGGCCTTCTTATGTAAATAATAATTGCGCATACCGTGTGCTACTGCAACAACAACGCCAGACATCGTGTTTTAACCAACCGGTATTCCAACAAATGTAAATTCAGAATAACTACGCCGTTATTTTTAAAAAGCATATATTTGTCATTTTCTTCCTCCAATCGCTTTTTTCGTTATGGGGCCCACACATGGTTGCTACCGTGCATACGAATATTATTACACGACAAAGACGAATATTCCACGACCAAACGAATATTCCCGACAACAATGAATATTTTATAACCACTTTGCTTATTTTGAAATATTTGCGTATTTACCCATAACTATCCACATTAATCACATCAACCCTTACTATTTCAAAATAATAATTAGAGGAAATTAAATTTCATTTATTAATTATTTGGGATCTTACAACCTCCCTCCTTATGAAATTTCGTCCTCGAAATTGACGTACGTACTGTGTTTCGAAAAGATGAGGATACCTCGCTTTCATTTCGCTTCCAACTCCCGTGTCATTTCCTCTATAGCATGGTTTCTCCACAAGACTTTAACTTGTGGTATGACCTTCGTCGTGGGGACATGCTCCTTCCTATCCAAGATCTTGGCAGATACTTCCTCATATCGTTAAGTCTTCTACTATCTCGTCCTGTTCTCTAACTCAATAACGTGATTCGGGTCTTTCACATATTTACTGAGTACGGATATGTGAAACACATTATGAACACGAGACATACTTGGAGGTAACGCGAGTCTATAGGCTACATTTCCTACTTTCGGTCAAGAATTTGAAATGGACTAATAAATCGTGGATTGAGCTTTCCTCTCTTCCCGAATCTTGTAACTCCTTCCATGGGGCAACACGCAACAATACATGATCCCCATACTAAATTCCACATCCTTTCATGAAGATCCGCATAACTCTTTTATCGATCTTGTGCCGCTTTGTATATCGTTGTCGAATCATTTGGATCTTTTCGGTAGTCATGCATCTTAACTTCGGGTCCCAACAATGTTGCTTCACCCACCTCATCCCAACATATTGGAGAGCGACACTTTCGCCTATATAATGCTTGAATAGGGCCACACCTATACTTGCTCGATAAATGTTGTTGTAGGAGAATTCCACCAATGGTAAATACTTATCCCAATCGCCTTGAAGTCAGGACACGAGTCTTAATAAATCTTCAAGAGTTTAAATAGTCCTCTCGATTGTCCGTCCGCTTTGAGGATGGTATGCCGAATCGAATCTTAAATCCGTACCCATAGCTTTTTGCAAGCTAACCCAAAATCTTGAAGTGAATCTTGGGTCACGATCCGAAACTATGGATACCGGCATGCCATGCAATCTCACAATCTCATTTACGTACATTTGAGCAAGACGTTCAAGGAATAAGTCTCCGTGTCGGCAAGAAATGAGCGGACTTGGTTAATCTATCAACAATAACCCAAATAGCATTTATGCCTTGAGAAACCGTGTGGAAGTCCCGTGAACGAAATCCATGGTAATGTGTTCCTACTTCCATTTCGAATCTCAAGTGGTTGCAATGGTCCCTTAGGCACTTGATGCTCCGCCTTTACACGCCGACAAGTTAAACATGTTGAGATAAACTTTGCAATCTCTCTCTTCATATTGTTCCACCAAAATGTATGTCAAGATCACGATACATTTTAGTACTTCCCGGATGGATTACAAATGGTGTATTGTGTGCCTCTATCATAATCTTGTACTTCAAATCGAATCGTTAGGAACACAAAGTCCGGAGTGGACTCAAGTATTCCTTCTTCATCAATTCTCGCCCTAATAGCTCCTTCTCAGACTTTCTTCTTCATATGCATCGCATCCTGCCTTGGGTTGGCGAGCAACCTTAACTTTTCTATTAAAGTTGGCTCTGTCATTATACTTGACATCATCGCACTTCGTTCCTCGCATATGATCTTCTACTCAACGCGTCACCATTTACGTCGCTTTTCGAGGATGGTATTGAATAGTGTGGTCGTAGTCTTTCAATAGCTCGAAATAACGCCTCTCGCCAGACATGTTAAGTTCTTTTTTGAGTGAAGAAATATTTAAGGCTTTTATGGTCCAATATATCTCCACTTTCTCTCCATATAGATAGTGCTCCAGATCTTTAAGCATGAACGATCGGCCGCTAACTCTAGATCATGAGTAGGATAATTCTCTCATATTCTTTAAGTTGTCGTGAGGCATAGGCTATGACTTTCCCACGTTGTATGAGAACACATCCTAACCCTTTGCTTGAAGCATCATTTGTAGATAACAAATCCATCCGAACCAGATGGTATTGTTAGAAAAGTCTTAAAATAAGTCTCCTTTTAAGCTCTTGGAAACTCTTCTCGCGTTCTTCGCTCCAAACGAATTTTGTATCCTTCCGAGTTAGATGAGTTAACGAGAGTAGCGATTCGAGAAAACCCTTCCACGAATCTCCGATAATAACCAAATTAAGCCCAAAAAAGCTACGTACTTGATCCACCGACTTGATTTGCTCCCAACTTTAGATTGCTTCAATCTTGGCACGGTCAACAGATACTCCATGTTTTGACACCACATGCCCAAGAAATGCTACTTCCTTAAGCGAACTCGCATTTCTTTAACTTGGCATAAAGCTTGTTTTCACGAAGCCTTTGGAGTACCAAATTTCAAATGGTGCTCATGATCTTCACGACTTTTGGAATATATGAGGATGTCATCAATAAAGACAACAACGAAATCGATCCAAATACTCTTTGAATACTCGGTTCATCATATCCATGAAATCCATGGGAGCATTAGTCAATCCGAAAGACATAACTAAGAATTCATAATGCCCGCACTGAAGTTCTAAAAGCGGTCTTTGGAATATCCTCGGTTCTAATCTTCAAATGATGATATCCGAGCGAAGATCGATTTTTGAAAAGAATTGTGCTCCTTGCAATCGGTCAAACAAGTCATCAATACGAGGTGAGGATACCTATTCTTGATAGTGACATGGTTCAATTCCCCGATAATCAATACAAAAGTCGCATACTCCCGCCTTTTCTTCTTTACAAATAAAACAGGAGCACCCCAAGGAGATGTACTTAGGGCCGAATGAAACCAATGTCCAACAACTCCCAGTAGTTGGACCTTTAACTCTCAAGTTCAATAGAGCCATTCGATATGGGGTTTTAGAAATGGGCTTTGTACTGTGTTCAAGGTCAATAAAGAATTCAACTTCACGCTAAGAGGGGTAGACCGAAGAAGTTCTTCGAAATACGTCGTGAAAGTTAATAACAACAGAATATTATTCAATTTTGACGGTCTTTATTCAAATCCATAACATGGGCTAAGAAGCTTGACATCCGCTTTTTAATAAAACGAATAGCTTTATGATTAGATATGATGATGATTGATTTTAATGGTTTAGTTGCTTGAATTGAACAACAAAGTTGTTTAGGAATATGAAAGCTAACAACCTTACGAAAACAATCAATTTTGGCATGATGAGTAGTTAACCAATCAATCCCTAAAATCACATCAAAACAAAGTATCTTTAAAGAGATAAGGTCAACAGTAAAGATAAGGGTGCCAACATGGATTGTAGACAAGATTTATAAACAAAGGATGTGATGAAAGTTTCTCCTAACGGAGTTTCCACAGATAGTCAAAGTCTAATTTCTCCGAAGTCAAGTTTAAACGTTGAGCACAAGCAGGAGAGATAAATGAATGGGTATGACCGTGATCTAGTAAAGTATAAACTTCACAAGAATTTATAAATACCACCCGTGATCACCTCGTTTGGGTCCTCGATTTTGACCAATCACAACAAACGCCTTCCGTGAACCGCTTGACTTTGACTTTTATGGGATGTCTTTTGAGTCACCATCCTCATTGAACTAGGTTTCGCCTGCAGTGCAATCTCGAGCGATATGTCCTTCCTTTCCACAATTATAGCATACACCGGCTCACAGGGCGCTTTGACCGATATGTCCCTCTTTCACGATTTATAGCGTATGACCGGTGGTCGCTTCTCCTCCTTGGAACCCAGCTTGTTCTTTGTACTCGCTGTCTTCATACGGTCGTTGTTGAATCTCCTCTTTTAAAATCTCCTCCCGACTCGCTTCTTCTATTTTCACGGCCATGATTACCACCAGAGTGGTTACCATTTTTGTCCGCTTTTTTCTTTCTCCACTTTGGTTATTGTTGTTTTGTTGATCGCTATCTCCTAGATGATCCTCGATTGTGGTACCTCGGTTGACCGTAGATTTCGTTATCTCGCTTCTAACAATTGAGCCCTCATAACAACATCTCTAATAGAGAGAAATTTATGAGAGATGAGATCTTGGACGTATCGGGTTTCAAACCTCTCGTAAACATCCGCGTCATACGTTCCTCATTCTCCACCAAATGAGGTGCAAACTCGATAACTCTGCAAACTTCGCCGCATCTTGAGACACCGCCGTGTTGTTCTCGCTCGGTCTAATAAACTCCACTTCCTTCATATGACCGAACACTTTCGTGAAAGTATTTGTCATTAAATAGTTTCAAACGTCTCCCAAGACATGCCGAGTCTTGGTGGATGGGTACGCTTCACGCATCTCCTACCAAGAATCACTTTCGCCACGGAACATAAAGGTGGCGAATGGAACCTTCTCATTCTCTCCGCATCCCAAGACATCGAATATCTTGGTAATTTGCTTGACCCATGTTTCGCTGCATGATCGGATCTGGCTTTCCTTAAATTCCAGTGGTCCCAACTCTTTGAATCTTGCATTGTGATAACCCGTGAATTGCTATCATTTCTCCTATGTTTTGAACACGAGTCTCCTCATGCGATTTTGCATGAACTGCAAAAAGCTTCTAAATATCCCTCGCTCATCATCTCGCTTTCGGTGGTGTTGTTCACATGAGGAACATTACCACTGTTGCACGTTCTCCTCGTTGGTGAGTACAAAGCGTCTCCATCGGTCTCATTTCCATTGTTAATATTCTCACGACATTCTCAAATACATGTATAAAACAAGGGTTAATTCAGAAATCAATATATCACATAATATCCTATATCTTGACCAACTATCAAATAAGCTTAGGTAGGACACACTTTAGCGAAGGATTTACTCGCTCTCTCCTCCTAGTTCTATTCCCGATCTCCGCCAGGAGATCATATCCCTAAGCTCGATACCAACCGCGACACCCCCAAAATAGGTCTACATCCCCCATTCTCGAGTTGTCATTACACTTGATGTAAAACAACTACAACTTTATTATTACAATAGTAAAAGCTGTGAGTTTAAATACGAGATATTGCCATCTGCATAATATCCACATACAAATAAATCCTCATCATAATTATTGGTACATTATTTTACAACAATGGTGAGGACTACTAAACAACTCTCCTAGAACTTTCATTCCATACCCCACTGCAGACTTCTCGCTTATATTCTCGCCTCCCGAGAAGAAAAATGGAACAAAAAGGAAAAGGGTGAGCTCGACTAGCCAAAGAAAGAATATTATGACTAAGATAATATACAACAAAATTATCGTTAGTCTTCAACAGGAAAAATATAATAGAATACAATAGACAACAAGTTTTAAATCAATATTTGCGCTGAAATAATAATTCATTAGAAGAGTTAAGTAGAGAATGCAAACTACTATCTTCTATGTATGAATTTTAAAGTTCATCGCCTTTTTTTATCCTCGTAACATCAATCAATATATATCCGGGATCAAATATTCATCCTCGCACTACGAGGCCAAGGACATTCACCATTAATCATGTTCATCTAAACACTTGTTCATCTTTGCACTACGGCCAAAGATATTCATCGAAAATCATTCATCTTTGCACTACGGGCCAAAGATATTCATCGAAATCATTCATCTTTGCACTCATCGCCAAAGATATTCATCATAAATCATTCATCTCTTTGCACTACAGCCAAAGATATTCAATAATATCATCATTTAAGATCGAGGATGATGAAAAATATATATATATTTTTTAATAGAAAGCGAATCCAAAGGAAACAAAATGACAAGAATTAAGGATTAAGGATTAAGTATTTCGTTTATCCACGTCCAAAAATACCTCAAAAATAATCATAGTGGTGTAAAATTCAAGAATGATCAAAACATGGATACAATCAAAGCTAGTATCCACAATAGATATTTTGGACGAAAAGAAAAATTTTCATTTTTCGATGAATAAGTCCAGATTCATGAATAGAATAATCTGAGTATCGTGAATAAGACCAGATACGTGAATAAGAATCAGACACCAAAAGTTCCAAATTTGATAAAAACTTCAGATCAATATTTCAGCATAATGATATTGAAGAAATAATATCATTACGGAAAAAAAAATAATATCCCTTACCTCGAAAGATCAAGATTTAAATCGGAATCTTCGATATAAAGCTATATCTTGAACTTTCACCGTATAGCAATACTCAAAGTATACTCAAAATACTCACAAGAATACGCTTCGATAATATAGAGAGAAAACTTCAGTTTACGGTGTGATTTTTAATTTAACCTAAGCACCTTATTTATAGAAATTGCTTTAGAACACCAAAGCGAAAAATTTATTATAATAATAATATATATAAAAATTTTCTACGCCCATTCTTAGAATCTGCAAATCTAAATACAAACCACATGCTCCTTCTAGAAGAAGTAAAAAACGTTTTCATAAAATAAATAATTAAAACTTCTAAAAATCAATTATTTGAAGCTTGAACTTCAATAATTCATAATAAATAGCTCTTTTGTCGAAAATTGAATCTCTTGAGTTTTTATAGGAAATTCAATTCTCTACAACTTTGCGTAAGAAAGGTTTTCCAAATCCCAAATGCAGAAATTGACCGAAATCCACAAACGAAAGCGATTTTAGAAATTTATAATCAAATTTCATCGATAAATGGGGTCCACCACATGTTTAACATGTTTTAAACATTTATTGCAACAAAAATACTCTTCCTCCCTCAGATACTCATATATTCCACATTCGTTATAAAAATATCACCATTATTATATTATTAAAATATAATGTTATATATATTTAAATGAATTATTTTATCGTAAAAGATAAAATTTCAATTTTCAACAATTGTCACATTAAAATTTTTCTCCATCTATATCCACATAAAATCAATATTTTCCTCATCATATGAATCAATAATTAATTATTCACAAATAATATTACAGAATCACAATATCGACAACCAGTGCGCCTCCTGTGGAAGAGGGCTTTCAATAAGAATTTCTCCTTCTTTGGCATGCCGCAATTAGGTGACCAAACCTCTCCTTGTATGTAACTTTCTAGACATTGCCAATAATGTTATCTAATAATATTATTCAGATAATATGAATTATTGCTTTGATAATGAAAAATACTCGTATAATGACAATTATTAAAACAACAAAGAATATAAAATATTAACGCAAACAATTATTGAATCAATAAAATAAAACACCGAATAAAGATTATCTGTAACCATTATTGAGTAGTGCCTTCTTATGTAAGAGTCAATAATTGGTGCAATACTGCAGTGTCTTCTTCAAACAACGCCAGACATTCTTGTGTTTAAACCAACGGGTATTCCAACAAATGTAAATCTGGAATAACTACGCTGATTATTTTTAAAAACATATATTTGTCATTTTCTTCCTCCAATCGCTTTTTCGTTATGGGGCCCATTACATGGTTGCTTACTGTCAAATGACGATATTCCCTTTACGGTCTGAATATTCCACGACCAAACGAATATTCCCTCAACAACAATGAATATTTTATAACCACTTGCTTATTTTGAAATATTTGCGTATTTTACCCATAACTATCCACATTAATCACATCAACCCTTACTATTTCAAAAATAATTAGAGGAAATTAAATTTCATTTATTAATTATTTGGGAGAAAATTTTTAATGTGACAATTGTTGAAAATTAATATTTTATCTTTTTCCGATAAAATAATTCATTTAAATATATTATTTTAATAATATATTAACTGTGATATTTTTACAATGAATGTGGGATATATGAGTATATGAGGAGGAAGAGTATTTTTGTGGCATTAAATGTTTAACACATATTTTGTGTTGGTGGACACAATTATTGATCAAATTTGATTACAAATTTATAAAATCTTCCGTTTGTGGATTTTCATTCCAATTTCATTTGGAATTTGGAAAAACTTTTTTCTGCAAAGTTGTAGAGAATTGAATTTCCTATAAAACTAGCGAGATTCAATTTTCCGATAAAAGAGCTATTTATTGTGATTATTGAAGTTCCGGAGTTCCGAAATAATTGATTTTTGGAAGTTTTAATTATTTTTTTAAAGAAAAACGTTTTTTGCAACTAAGTTGGCCTCACATGTGATTCAAATGGGCTGAGATCAGTTGTCTAAGGTGGGCTAAGGAAAATGTGTAAAATATATTAATATTATATTCAATTTTCTACTTTGGTGTTCTAAGCATTTTCCTATAAATAGGGTGCTTAGGTTAGAATTAAAAATCACACCAGGAACTGAAAACTTCTCTCTCTTTCTCTCTCGATATATTGAGCGTATTCTTATGAGTATACTTTGAGTGTTGCTATATGGTGCAAGTTCAAGTCATAGCCTATATACGGTGTTTCAACTAGAAGTACTGTCTTTTGAAGTAAGGGGTGTTATTTTATTCGAAAATGATATTATTTCTTCAATATCATTATGCCAAAATATTGGTTGGAAATTTTTTATCAAATTTGGAACTTTTCATGTCGGGGTTACTATTCATGAGTTACTATTCACGAGTTACTATTCATGAGTTAATTATTCACGAAAGTACTATTCACGAATCGTGATGATGTTTTTTTTGTGAAATTTCTATCTTTTGGTGTCGAGTTACTATTCACGTATACTGCCTTATTCACGATATCTGACCTTATTCACGAATACGGCACTATTCACCGAAAATGAAATTTCTTCTTTTTATCCAAAATATCTATTACGGATACTAGCTTTGATTGTATCCATGTTTTGATCATTCTTGAATTTTACTCCACTACGATTACTTATGAAGTATTTTTGAACTTGATCGCTTAAAATACTTAATCCTTAATATTTGTTCTTTTGTTTCACCGGATTCGTTTCCTTTAAAATATTTTTCATCATCCTCGGTCCTAAATGATGATATTATCAATATCTTTTTGGCACGTAGTGCAAAGATGAATGATTTCTTGATGAATATCTTTGGCCGTAGTGCAAAAGATGAACAGTGTTGAGATGAACATGACTTCTTCGATTAATATCTTTGGCCGTAGTGCAAAGATGAAACAGTGTTTAGATGAACATGACCAATCGATGAATATCTTTTGGCACGTAGTGCAAAGATGAATATTTGATTCCGGATATATATTGATTGATGTTACGAGGGATAAAATATCGACGATGAACTTTTAAATTCATATATAGAAGATAGTAGTTTGCATTCTCTACTTAACTCTTCTAATGAATTGTTGTTTCCACTTTGCAGATTGTTGATTTAAAACCGGTTGTCATCAGATTCTATTAGATTTTTCCTGTTGAAGACTAACGATAATTTGCTCTATGTTATCTTAGTCATAATGTTATTTATTGGGCTAGTTGAGCTCACCCTTTTCCTTGTTGTTCCATTTTCTTCTCGTGGAGGCGAGAATGTAAATGAGTACTAGAATCGGGGTATGGAATGAAGGTTATAGAGAGAGTTGTTTAGTAGTCCTCACCATTTTTGTAAAATAATGTATCAATAATTATGATGGGGATTTATTTGCGTGTGGATATTGTCTTAGATGGCAATATCTCGTATTTAAACTCACGCTTTATATGTTGTAATAATAAAGTTGTAGTTATTTCGCATACCATGTATTTGGCGACTCGTAATGGGTTGGATGGAATGGACCTATTTTGGGGGCGCCATAGTTGGTATCGAGCTTAGGATATGATCTCCAGCGAGATCGGGAATAGAACTAGGAGGGAGAGACGAGTAAATCCTTCGCTGAGTGTATCCTACCTAAGCTTATTTGTTGGTTGGTTAGAGTATAGAATATTATGTGGTATGTTAATTTGCTTAATTAACCCTTATTCTACATGCGTGATTTGAGAATGTCGAATGAGAATGTTAATAAGATGAAGTAAATGAGACCGTGGAAACGCTTTGTATTCACCAATGAGGAGAACGTGCAACAGTCGGCAATGTTCTTCCTGTGAACAACACCACCGAAAGAGATGATGAACGAGGGATGTTTAGAAGCTTTTGCGATTCATGTAAAATCGCATGAAGGAGACTCGTGTTCAAAATACGGGAGGAAATGATAGCAATTCACGTTGTCACGTGACAAAGCATCAAAGAGTTGGGACCACCGAATTTAAGGGAAAGCCGGATCCGATCATGGCGGAAACATGGGTCAAGAAAATTACCAAGATATTCGATGTCTTGGGATGCACGGAGAACAGAAGGTTCCATTCGCCACCTTTATGTTCCGTGGCGAGGCATTCATCGGTGGGAGTCTCGTGGAACGGACCACTACCGCCAGACTCAGATGTCTTGGGAAACGTTTCAAAAACTTTTCAACAAAAAATACTTTCCTGAAAGTATTCGCCATATGAAAGAGGTAGAGTTTATTAGACTGGAACAAAATAACATGACGGTGTCCCAGTACAAGGCAAAGTTTGCAGAGCTATCCAGGTTTGCACCTCATTTGGTGGAGAATGAGGAACGTATGACGCGGATGTTTCTGAGAGGTTTAAAACCCGAGATTCGGCAATATCTTATCTCTCATAAATTTTTTTTATATTCAGATGTTGTAAACAGGGCTCAATTATTAGAGCGAGATAACGAGTACGGTCAATCGAAGGACCACAACCAGGATCATACCGGGGATAGCAATCAACAAAACAACGATAACCAAATGGAGAAAGAAAAAGACGAACAAAATGGTAACCACTCGGTGGTAATCATGCCATGAGAATAGAAAAGCGAATCGGGAGGAGATTTTAAAAAGAGAGATTCAACAACGACAATGTGAAAGCAATGACAAAGAAAGAATCGGTTCCAAGGAGGGAAACGACCACCGGTCGATACTACTACAAATGCGGAAAGAGGGACATATCACCCAAACTATCCACAATGAGTTCAAGGTATGTTATAATTGTGGAAAGGAAGGACATATCGCTTCGAGAGATCAGACATAGCGAAAATCAAGTCCAGGGGGGACGGTGACTCAAAAGGCTGTCCTAGAAAAGTCGAAGTCAACGGTTCCTAGAAGAGCGTTTGTCGTGACCGATCAAAATGCGAGGAACTCGAACGAAGTTAGCATGAGTTAGTTAATTATAAATCTTGCGAAGTTTATACCTTACTAGATACCGGTTATTATCACACTATTTCATAGAATAATGAGGACTACTAACGCTATCATCTGGACCGTCACTCCGTTCCCTGACTAGTCCCTGCTACGTTCTCATTTCATGAAGAGAACAATGAAAGCAAAAGGGTGAACTCAACTAGCCCAGTAAGAAATATTATGGCTAAGATAATGCAGAATAAATTATCGTTAGCCTTGACGATGGTTAAACCGATACAATATAACAAACATCAAGTTTAATTGCGGCTGAACAAGCGATCCATTAGAAGAGTGAAGTAGAGAATAAAATCTACTATCTTCTATGATTTAAAAAGTTTTTCATCACTTTTATCGGCCGAGACTCACTTATTAAATAAACCACGTCATCCTTTGCACTACGTACCAAGGATATTCATTAATATCACGACCACAAATTATCCATGCACTACGGGCGAGGATATTCGTGTTTTTCATCAATGGTCATGATCATGCCAACAACTCATCCATCAATGCACTACGACAAAATGAGGACTTTTACCACATCATTTGTAATATTACTACTGCGACTATACCTCTAATAATCCTCGGTCATAATCATATCAAGTCCATCTATGCACTACTGAGCCACGAGATGACTTTCAACATAATATAAATATAAAGATGATGACAATGACATAATAATTCAATAAAACAAGTTCAAGAATAAATTTTAAAGATTTATAAGTTAATTTATCCTCGAACTCAAAAATGTCCAAATTGTCAACATGATCTTCGCTTTGTGGAGTAAAATTCAAGAATGCTTGAAGAATATTTCCATGAAAAGATCTTCGGATGAAGCGCAAATATCCGTGGATATTATACTAATTTCATGGAGTATAGAAGCCAAAACTTTAACCAATTTGAGTATAATAGAATATATGAACTCCGCAAATGGATTTTCGCCGCCATGCGATAATCCACGTAGATGATCATTTTCACAATTTAATAAGGAATGAATACAAAGGATCATTCACCATGCATGTGGTAATCCACATGGGCAAAGTTATTCCAATGTAATAATAAAGAATGGAATAACAAAAAGAATTCACATCGTGCGTGCGATAGATCGCACAAACAAAGTTATTCCCAACCTGAATAATAAAGAATGGAACCAGTCATGTGAAATTACGCACAGCATGTGATATTCTAAACGAATAATAAAGAATGGAATAACAACAAAATTCACCGGGCATGCGATAGATCGCACGTATACGTTATTATTCCAATGTAATAATAAATAATGTAACCGTGCTAAATGTAATACACGCATAACAAGATATATTCCAACATAATAATAAAGAATGGAATAATGATGAATTTCACCATGTATACTTGGTATTTGATAGACATATTATTCCAATGTAATAATAAATAGTGGAACTGTGTCACATGCGTAATACGCACATCTGAGGATATTCAAAATGTAATAAAAGAACGGAATAACAAAAGAATTTCACCATGTATGCGGTACTTCGCATAGACATGTTATTCCAACATAATAATAAGAAATGGAATAACAATAGCTCTCTTCATGAAAAATGAAAGAAATAATACCCCTTACCTCAAAAGAAGACTGGATACTGGAATAGTGAGGTAGCAGACTTCTTTTCTTCTTTCTCTCAATAATTTCTCTCTATAATAATTGTTCTATAGCTTTAGTGAATTGGTGAGAAATGAAGGAAGAATGAGCTTCTATTTATAAAAAACTATAGTTTCGATAATTGCACGTTTTGGGGCTCGAAAAATTACAGTACAATACCTCTAACTTTTTTTTTATTTTTAATTTAGTCCTGCAAGTATTATCAAACTTGCACCACCTCCCCTAATAGTAAATAATGTGAATCAATAGTTCAATCATGTGATTCAATAGTTATAATCATGTGAAAATACGAATAACAGTATAATACCTCCATCTATACCTCCATCTTCAACTTAGTCATGCAAGTATTATCAATCTTGCACCAACTCCCCTAATAGTAAATGAATGTGAATCAATAGTATACACATGTGAACAAATAGTTATAATCATATGAATTAATAGCAATTAATTGCTCATTTATTTGATTAATTACCCGATTGGTCAATATAACCTCCAGACATCAATTATTATCGAAATAAATGTCGATTTCCACTAACACTAACAATCCCAACACAATGGAAATATTTTTCCCAAAAATTTTATTTTTGAAATTTCAAAGTTTGACTTTTTCCGAAAAAGTCAACTACTGACTTTTTTGACCAAAAAGTCAACCCCGACAAATTTTGTGTTTATAATCTATTTCTACTAATTTCATTGTTCCGGACTCAAATATCACATCCGCGTCTCCAAATTCAACTCCGAACTCAAATTCGATTTTTAATAACATTCATCATTAATATTATAACTCACAATATTTAACAACCAGGTCGTTCCCAGGAAAGAAGGGGCTTTCCGATAAGGATTTTTCCTTATTTGCGCGCAATTAGATGACCAAATCTCTCCTTGATAGAACTTCTAGACATTATAAATATTATAATTTAATAATATAAATAACTTTGTCATCTCAATTATTGATTTAATAATATAACATATTATGCAGATGATACTGTGACAATAATCGAATCAATAATATGAGAGATATGATCAAAGAATTATTGTAGCAATAATTGAGTATAACGAGTGACTTCTCACGTAAGCATCAATAATCAATACCGTGTGCTACTATGCAACCACGCGAATTACTGTACTTTTACTACCAAGTAATTCAACAGTTTTAACGGTAACACTTTCGTCGTTATTTTTATTAAAAGATAATTCTATCATTTTTTTACTATGACAATACTTCCGTTGTGGGATCCACCAATGATTGTGCCGTCGTACGGATATTTCTCGACAAAAAGAATATTCTCAAACCAAACGAATATTTTATAACAACTTGCATACTTTGTAAAAAATTTCACATATCACCCTTAACTTTAACCCTTTATCAATTTAAACATTTACAAAATAAAATAATAATTATAAGAAAATTGAATACTTTCATTTCATAAAATTCGGGGTCTCACAGGGCTAGTTGAGCTCACCCTTTCTTTCACCTGTTTCTTCGTGAAATGAGAATATAAATTTGGACGAGTCGGGAACCGGATTGATGGTCTGTATGATAGATTAGTAGTCCTCACTATTCTATGGAATAGTGTGATAATAATTGTAATAAGGACTCCATTGAGTGTGGATATTGTCTAGATGACAATATTCTTGTTTAAACTCTCACTATGTTTTTGTCAGTATTTTACACATTTAATTGTCAGACAATTAAGTTGTATTTGAATTTATGTAGTGTGTATTTGGCGACTCAAGATGGATGATGTATACCTGTTTTGGGGGCGTCACAATATTTACTGATTATGTATACACTTACACGTCATCCACCCCCGCCAACCCACCACTCCCCCCACTTCCTCAAAAAAAATTTAATATTTATTGATTATGTATGCACCTCCATCCCTACTCTCACCCCTACTCCTACCCCTACCCCACCCAAAAATAATAATATTAAGTGATTATGTATACGCCCCCACCCCCACCCCAACCCCACCCCCACCCTACCCTACCCTACCCCACCCTATCCCTATCCCACCCTTTCCCAAAAAATAATATTTAGTGATTATATATACACTTCACTCCCCACCCACCCAACCCCAACCCCAACCCTCTCCCTCCCCTCCTCCAAAAAATATATATATTAATATTTAGTATTTGTACTAGTAAGTTTTAAGTTGTCAGTAATAATAACAGAAATTGCAGGATATTATGATCATTTTAAAAAAAAGGTTGAAATTAATTTTGTCTAACAATTTCTAATCCCAAATGATAGGGATTATAATACTAGGTAGAATATGGTATTAAATAATCCCACATTTTAAGCTATTTTATAATCTCAGGACTAATAGTTCCAAGCTTAAATTTAAAAACAAACAAGACACACTTATAATTAATGGATTCGGATCTTCTATGAGGATTTTTTTCGTGAGGATCTTGTGAGGGTTTTGCTGTGGGGTTGACAACACAATAAAAAAGTGATCCAATGGCTCACAACTCCTTTCCTTGTCTGTGTATCAAAACGACGTCATTTTAACATTATTTTTTTTTATAAGTTGACTTCGTTTGTTTGCTAATTCTTGTTAGTTATGAGCGGCATAACTTTTTTCATGATTGTAATGGGTTGGATGTTAATCTAGTTGGGACGTTTTATTAATCATTTTTTGATGCTTTGGAATCGATAGGGTTATTAATCTTTGTATCTTTGTCAAAGGCTAATAATATTATTTTTTGCTCTTCAAAAAAACAAATCCAACGGACAATTTTTATCCTATTAAAAAAATTGAGTTTTCATTGTGATTCTTTAAGCCAATTGAAAAAAAATAAAGAAAAAAAATTGGGGTAAACAATCTGGGAAAAATTTGAATGAAGGGAAAAAAAACCAATTGAAATTTGGCTAATCCAAAACCTTAGCGTGCTATGGGAAGAACAAGAAGCGAAACAAAGAAGGAAATGAGAAGAAAACAGAAAAACTAAGCAAACAAACGAAGTAAACGACGTTTGTTGACTTCCAATTTTCTGTCAATTTTTTTTTTAAAAAAATCATATCAAAACGACGTCGTTTTGATACACAGACAATGAAAAAAGTTGTGAGCCATTAGATCTCTTTTTTGCTGTGTTGTCAACTCCATAACAAAACCTTCATAAGATCTTCACAGATAAATTCTCATAGAGGATCCGGATCCTTAATTAATAATAATAACCTAAGTATAATATTTACAAACAAATATAGCCTAAAAATAATGTTAGGCTATCAATAAGTCACTTACATGCTTTAACACATTTGCTAAAAGCAATCCTATCAGTGGAGTTTGACTTTTGTTCATTTAAAATTTTTTGAGTTCACCAATTTAGTTTCAAACTCACAAGGTCAGTTATGCCTTACTAGTTATTTCTAACACTAAAAAATGAATTAAATAGTTCGGGTTCGATTCGTACTCGTTCGACTAAAAGTTCGATTCGAACTCGACTTAAAATATAAATGATTCAAACATAAACAAATTTTAAAATTTGATAAATTACTCGAATCTCTTCAAATTATAATTTTTTATTGATACTCGGGTCATATTCACTCAAAAAGTTCAAATTAATCAGACTCAATTCAAGATCGTATTCGACTCAATAGCTAAACGAGTTTCAATCAAATTTTATTTCATATTCAATAAATTTTTTGAATCAAATTTGAACAATTCAATACTTGGGGGTTGACTGTAGTTTAATCGAATGGACCTGGTGAAATATTTACCATTTTGACTTTAAAATTGGATTTTCACCGGGAGACCCAATCCATAACCACTAGCCCATTACTCATGAACCAATGGATTCCATACTTGAACCGGATTTGTCCGTCTTATAAATTTATCTCACAGTCGGTAACTCTGTTTTTTTTTCTCTCCCTCTGCATAATCAATCTCGAAACGAAGTCTTCCGAACAGCGACCTTTTCCCTTCACTCCAACTTCATTCATATTTTCTTCTGAATTCTAATAATTCCAATCTCAATCCGATCCATCTAATTATAATTCACAAGTCAGTTTTTAATTTCTCTGTATTTTAAGCACGCACATAAATTCATATGAATCATATTATTAATTGGTATTTTTGTTAGCAGATCGGCAAATAATTCAATTGCTTAAAGTATCTTGTTTGATTTGAGTTTTGCACTTTTTTTTGAATATTTTGATTTGATGGAGTATATCGCAGAGTTCAATTAACCATGTTTACGCGAATTTTTGGCAAACCTAAGCAAGAAGCAAATGCGGTCGCAACGTTAGACAAGTTAAATGAGGTATCTCTTGATTAATTATTGTCGAAGGTTTTTTTTCAGAGTTAATTCTGTTCATATGCGTGCAGAATGTCTGGGCTGAAGTTTCCTGGCAAATAATGGATTTTTTTTCTTAATTTTAAATGATCTGTTTCCTTTAGTACTGATCATTGGGTGAAGTGAAATTGTTTGAGCTGTGAATATTATGAACTGAATTGTTTAAATAGCTCTTGCAGTTTTCGTAGAATATACAATTATTTGTAGATGTCTATTGTGTTCGCTACTTTATACTTGTAGAATAAAGGTACATTTCTTTATATCATTATCCGTAGGTTGTGTTCTTAGTTTATTGTGATTTACAATTATAATAATTAAAGAGTTTTCTCTGTGTATTTGTAATATTCAACCCATCAATTATTTAGTTGATTGAAGTTGGTTGGAATTTTGCATCTTTATTGTATTTTCTCTCTGTATATTACTTTTTGCATCTTTATTGCATTTTCTCTATTTCTATAATATTACTTTCCAGGTGCATAATAAACATGCATTTTTGTCATTTTTTCTTACTTCTTTTTTGCACTTGCAGACCCTTGAAATGCTGGAGAAAAAAGAAAAAGTACTTCTGAAGAAGGCTGCAGCAGAGGTTGAGAAGGCCAAGGAATTTACTCGAGCAAAAAACAAAAGGGGTATGTTTGAAATAGCTATTTATGGAGTTACTAAATATATGATTTATGGTTTTCATCCTTCTCTAATTCTTTGTAGAATTAGTAGTTTGATCGTTAAGTTTTTACTTTGTAGAATTAGTATCTTTAGGCCAAGAATGTTAGTACTCATGTTACTTATTTTTAAATTGTCATGGCCTTGGAAATTTCTAAGCCATCTGTGCAGCCTTAGGGGTTGTAAAACTGAATGAAATAGTTCTGAATGTTTAAGCAATCTGAATGAGCTGAGCTGAATACTGAATGAAAAAAGTTGTTTGATAACTGATTCGTCTAAACCATCTGAATAACAGTATTTTACTATTTTACCCCTCTAAGCTATGCTGAACAAGTATATAATTTTGTTTGGATGTATTAAAAAAATTAAATATAATATTTATTGTACAACAAATAAAAATAAATAATTCAAACAAATTATCAAACAAAGTATTTAATAATTTAAACAATTTTAACCCAAGTTTCATAGAAAATAAAAAATGTAACAAGTTAAACAAATATGTCAACATAATAATAAAAGTACTAAAATTACATTAATTTCAATGAGTCACTTTATAGTTCAGAAGCTATTTGGTCACGCAGATTGTTCATATATTGTACGCCTTGAGGGCCTCATTGCAGTGCATCTTGCTCTCCTTCATGATTCTCTTCATATTGTTCATCATCTCCATCAATTGTGGTAGCTTGATGATCAATATTCATGCTTGACCTATTTTCAAAAACAGTGAATATCACTAAATAAATATATGAACTCCTATAAAGTATAGCAAAAAGTTATATTTGTATAACGCAGAGTTACATTATAACAAATAACAAATATAATGATACAAATAATATCAAGAAAAATATGTTTGTGCTATAAATTATTTTTCTTTTTCCTGTAATGAAACTCACATATTTACCATATGTCAAGTTCAACAAATCACGATTCATCAAAACAATAAGCACAATTGTTGCCCAAATTCATAGACTATAAATAAAGAAGCTCCAAAAATGGAATGAAAAATGTATAGTCAACACAACTACAATGCCCTTTTCCTATAATATTCATAAAAGAACACCACACATAAAAACTGAAAAACTTCAAGAAAAACAAGTAAAACTGAAGCCTCTTGAGTTGTTTGTTCAAAAGATTATAATCCCCTTTTTCCACCACACATAAAAACTCAAAAACTTGAAGAAAATGTCTATAGAACTGCATTAGAAGACAAACCAAAAGCTAGGTAGACAACGTGGAGAAGGTTGTGATGTTGAAAAGCATAAAACTTGAGAAGAATCATGGGTGTTAGATCAAATTATTCCAACTAAAGTATCAATCCAAAAAATCAAACGAATAATCAAATTACAAAACCTAGGATTGAAATTAATCCCATTGAAATATGTAAGGTTTACCAAAGGATGCAACAAAAAGCTGAAGACAGACTGGTATTATTAGCATCAAGTTCATAATTTGCATTTTATGATATCTACAATCTTCAATACTTGGGACAACTATATGTTTCAACCATATCTCTAAATCAAAGACTTAACATCATCCCTTAAAAGAAAACTGAACTCCCACCCTCAGGGAACGAACTTCCATATGCATAGACACTGCTTGTCATAACCTTAAGGAAATATAGTTTAATGAGCCTGATAACAACTATAGTGTCCGTTTCAAATCTTGTTGGAGCATATTTAGCTATATTTATTTACTTATCAACAAAACAACAACTATATCTAGGCTCACTCTTTGCATTCCTCGATTCAACACCAAAGAAATAATAATACGAGGCATACGAATAGCCATGATTATAAAGGGTATAATGAGAATAAAAAATAAATATCTCAAAGACTAGTTGTACCAGAGAAACTTGAGACAGTTGAGTTTGAGACTTGTGTTGATTGTAAGATGAATTGTTAGTGTATATATAGATGCATTAAGGGTCGGTAGTTCTGTGGATGACCCTTCAACATGTAAATGAGTGACAAAGATGCATTTTTATGGGGGCTATTGATGGAAAATAGCAAATGCAGGGCACATGGTTTTGTAGTTCAACTCAATATCAACAAAATCACAGTAGGATATGTAGGCCAGAGGTCTCAAATGGAGTTTGGGGTAAACAGACCAAAGCACCAAGGCCCCCCAAAAGACATGCCATTATGTAGCACATGCTAAAGTAAAAGGATGTACAGAGTGAAAAAAAAAAGATTCTAAAGAACATACAAATGTTTCCATATTAGAATGTTTTTGAATTAAGGAATCTGTCAAGCATGATATGAAGAGCCCTACAATAATTTTTCTAGGTTAATTATCCTACATAAATGGCAATATGGGCCTTTAGGATGTGTCATCTAACTAATCTAGTTCTTTTCTTGCAGTTGATAATATGCCCATACCATTCTTTCAGGTTTACTTAAAAACTAAGTGGGAGTCAAACTTGATACAAAGATGCACATAAGAATTTCTATAATGATGGAATAAATAATATTGTGTTCATGCTAGATACCGAAGGAACCTTAATTTTCAATACAACATGGAAGGTAATGTCAAGGAATCAAATTGCTCCAACTAACAACATAAAGGACAAAGCATATTCATGACTTGCATAAAGGATAAAGGACAAAACATAGTCTATACACCATATTCCATCTAAAACTGATTCAGGGGCAAAATTCCAGACCCCAAAATCACATAATATACAAGAAAAAAAATTAAACCCTTTAAATCTAACATGTTTTTGCTAAATAAAAAGGAACACAGTACATCAAGTAGAAGAAAAGTAATCAATTTCGATAAACAACAATTGCCATTGAAATTAAAGGGTTAAAAAGTATTGCAGAATCTTAAGAATACAAAGCTAGAAGTGATGCAAAGATGAGAGTTACCTGTTAGCGATGCAGAGAAGGGATGGAGATGGAGATGGAGATGGAGATGGAGACGAGAGCGATGGCTATTTGGGTAAAAAACGTTACTCAGCTTTATTCAGCCAATTTTTTTTAAAAGGATCACTCAGATCTTTTCAGCCCAATTTAGATTTCAAAACTTGTAAACAAACTGTCTTAATGGTTTATTCGCTCAGATCTAGACTTATTTAGATCCATTCAATCCTAAATAAACAGCCCCATAGACAATCAACATTGTCTGAGTTTTGCTAAGTAAGCCTCGTTCGTTAATATAACACCTACAAGAACAACTAAAGAAGCACACTAAGAAAAACAAGTGAACACTTGTAAGTAAAGGGACTTTGTAGTGATAAAAGAACATTACAAGAGAACTAGAGAATGCTTGAGTTTTTGGATGCTTTGACCAAATGGTGGTCTCCCCTGTTTATACCAGTCCACCTCAATGAACAGTGGAGATCATCTTGATCATATGGTTACAAGTTGATAGACTCCACGACACACTTGCGTGAGGCGGTCGTCGCTTTGATTGTTTCTAGCAAAGTTGTATCGATGGAACACCAACGACACTGCTACCCTTCGCTTATATTGAAGCGAGAACTTTGGTACAATCGGCAGTGCAAAGAAATCTGCGCTGAATGGAAACTCGACCCTTTGTCTATATTGAGACAAGAACCTTGGTATAGGTAGAAGACGCCACACACAACTATGTATTGTTGTATGATAAGTCAAATTGAACCTCACCGCAAACTATGCACAGTTCAGGAGTTCTCAAATAACCAAAAGAGAAAACAATGTCACAAGTAATTTTATTAATGAATAATCTGTATCTATTGAAGTACATCAGTCATGTTCCTATTAGGAACAAATTACATAACAAACAATTATTTTGGAATTGAAAACCTAGCTAATAAACTTCCTAATTACATTATAATTACATTAGAATTGAAATAACTTCTTGAATTCTGTGCAATTTCCTTCCCAAATCAGAATCGTACCCAAGCGCTGCGATGCTTGTTTAGAGCGCCTAGGCGCTGAACCATCAGAAACTCAGCTCTGCGGTGCTTGTTTTGGGCACTGCGGCGCTAGGGCGTGAGCGTTGGGGCTAACATGTGCTGACGTTGACATGGGTTGGTGCGTTGAACTTGGCCCAATTGCTTGAACCAAGTTAATTAACGTGAAATCAACCTTCTCATTGAACGCCTCCGAACTCCTTTCAGCCCAAACCTCTTGAATTAATCCATTAAGTCATTTCTTGAACTATTTAGCTCGTTCCCTCATAACTGGACCAATAAGAACTTCAATTGGATTAGCCCAAGTTTTATCTCCTTGATTCCTATCCACGCCCAAGCTAAGCATGTACTCATCATTCCTCTCCTCTTTAAAATGATTTTTTTTCGTTTGATGTGGCCCTAGTCAGGATCATGTCACAAGTGTACATCTAGAATAATCTATACAAGGTTCCAGATATTTACAAGCTCTTACACCTTTCTACTTCATTCTAGAGCATGACATATGAAGCATTTCAAGTGAGTTTGTTCCTATTATGTATTGAGCCACTTCTTTTTCTTTTTTTTTTCTTTTATTTTTTTGCATTCAAGAATGAGATTACTTGTTATTGAAGTTTTGCAATATCTCCTCCTTTTTTTGCCTTTAAATTTGCAACACTACTTTACTGCTATATATTGATGTCTACACAAAGATTAACATAAGAAAGATATGCTTTTAAATGTTAAGGATAAACTGTATTATCTGGTTATATGAGGATTGAGGAATCAATTTGCTTCTCAAAAAATAAAATGAGGAAGCAATTTATACTTCCATTCTTCTTTTTTTCTAACTTACTTTAGCTGTTTTTCTTTTAAAATTGATGTGTCTGCTTTTTTCCTTCTGATTTGCTCTTGGATATTAGTTGTGATTATTATCACCGCATGTATATCTCATTATTAGGTAGATAGCTGACCCAAGTTCTTCTTATAGATCAGTAGAGCAGGACTATGTCATATGCTGCTTCCTACATTACATCTTAAATCAATGGTGTATCAAAACCTTTAATGTTTTTATTTCCCCCCCTAATGACATTTACACCTTATTGCTGTTATGAAGCGGCAATACAATGTTTAAAGAGGAAGAGGCTTTATGAACAGCAAGTTGAACAGCTTGGGAATTTTCAATTACGGATTCATGATCAGGTGCTCGTGTGTTAGTGTTTTATATATTCAATTAACGTTGTGGTGTGTTTTTTTAAATTTAGATAAATCTAATAATCTATTGCTGAAATATGTTAATGGATCTTTGATATCAGATGATTATGCTAGAAGGTGCTAAAGCTACAACAGAGACTGTTGATGCTTTGAGGACTGGAGCTGCTGCAATGAAGGCCATGCAGAAGGCAACGTAAGTTGCATTGCTCTAAGCTTCCTTTAATTTGCTCTTATCTTCCCAATAGTGCCTTTATTATTGAGAAGACTTTTTGCATTGCTTATAAGTTCCAAATGATTTCCCACCATTCTCTATACTATTGACGACTTGTTCCTCAATCCGTAACCCAACAAAAATTACACAAACCTCAAGAGTCCAAGTTATTCCCTCTTTTTACTTATTTGTAAGATAATTGGAATGAAAGTGTCAGTGAGGGTGAGAGAATTTAAAATTTGGGGTCACAAAGTGAATGTAATATATTTTCTTCCATTTTCTTGGGTCCGGCCCCTTTTTGGTACTTTTACACTCCTTCGGGGAGTTTTTAATAAGAAGAATGGGAGGGGAGGGGAGAGAAAAGATAATGAAGTAACTTTCTCTTTTTGTGTCCCAAAGTTTAGGAAAAAAAAGAAGAGAAAAGGTCAATTTTAATTTTTTTCACACATAGCACTCTTTCTCCCAAAATCTTCTCATTTTTTGGGAGACAAAACACAAACTGCATTTTCTCTCCCCTCCCCTCCCCTCCCCTCCCTTTCTCTCAAAGTTAAAACTCCAAAACAGAGTGTCAGTGTATTTTTTTGCTTATCAATCAAAAAAAGAAGCGGCCGATGGAGTTACGTGAACCCATGGCCTTCAATGTACATCCGTCCCTGTTATCAGCATATCAATTTTTTATTGACCTTAGTCTACGCATTCTCAATATTAGTACATGCCATTGCCTTTTTAAATGTTGAATTTTGGCAAGAGTTCTATTGCTTCAGTGGGTTGTGGTGACAAGGTTGAGAACTTTTGTATAGACGCACTCTATATATGTGTGTGTATATATATATATACAGATCTATTTTGTTGCATTTCTGTATTGGCATCTATGTTGCAGGAACATTGACGATGTTGACAAAACAATGGATGAGATCAATGAACAGACTGAGAACATGAAGCAGATTCAGGAAGCCTTGTCAACACCCATTGGCACAGCAGCTGATTTTGATGAAGTATGTATCTCTCCAATTTCAATTTTATGCGATTCATTCTTACTTAGTAGCGGACACATCTTACAAGTTCGTTGTTACAGGATGAATTGGAGGCAGAACTTGAAGAACTGGAAGGAGCTGAGTTGGAGGAACAGCTTCTCCAGCCTGCCACAACTGCCCCTGCTGCTCCAGTGCCTGTCCCCGCTGGCAGGCAACCATTACGTCCAGCTCAACATAAGAACACAGCTGAGGAAGATGAACTTGCTGCATTGCAGGCAGAAATGGCGCTATAAAATGGTTATTCCTTCTCTAATTTTCTGTTTGCCTTACGATCTTATTTCTAGAGAAAGTGCTAAACTAGGAGTCAAAATTTTGTTATCTGCTTTCGACTGCATTTGATGACAGTTGCTATTGCAATGTCATTTGCACATATATGTTGTATATATTAAGGTGCGACTTTTGTGCTTAAGAAATCATCAATGAGAAGAAATGTGTAATTTAAAATTATATGATTTGTTAAAATGTTTTCCTGAAAATATTTCTGTATTTATGGTTTTTGGCTGGTTTAAAGTTAATTATAACATTTTACATAATATAGACATACGACATTAGTGGCTGCACCCATTTTTGATAAACATGTGTCGAGATTGCAACCAATGGTTGTAAGCTCTTTTTGTGTTCCTTCAAGTTAAAGCTAGGCCACACAAAAACTCCACCTCTTTTTATCAAAAAAAAAAAGAAGAAAAAACTTTCGCCTCCTCATACCCACAGCATCCTACCACCTTTAAGAACCGCTTTGCTCTCATGGGGATGGCTTGCCGTGGGATCTTACCTAGTGCCCTTTAGGTGATGGTTTTGGGCACAGCCATCAAAGAAGTTGCTTAGGGCTAAGATGGCCAATCATTAATTCATTAGTCAAAAGAAACAACTATGGATGCGTTAATGTTCATATTTGTGTTGCTTGGCTCGGACAATTTTTTTTTTTTGTTCTCATACAAGTTGAAGACATGCTGTTGTCAAAATGATTTAGACAACTAGTTTATAAAAAACAAACTTCAAGGGATATGGATGGATTTCTTCAGAGTACTTATATTGTTATGATGTGGCTTGAATAATTTCCAAGCAGGATTTAGGGTTTCCTAATCTGTTAAGGTTTTGGTTTTCCTATTCTCTTATAGATGTGGGATCTCTCGTCAAGTTTCTTATTAGATTTATAAAATGGGCCCAAAGTCTAACATATAAAGACATCAAGCTCTCTAACTCAAAACCAATTGGCAATGAGAAGAGTTGGCCCAAGTAATTATATACTAGAAATATTTTCTCAAGATATTCAACGTGGGACAAAATATTTACTTTAACACTCCCCCTTACATGTAACCCAGTGTATTGAGGGTTGCACGTGGACCTCATGAATATGAAGACCCGCACAAGATAAGCAAGCCCAGAAGAAATCTAATAAACCGCGGGCAACTATTGGCCCAATTGATAAGTGGTACTAGTTAAGAAATGGGTAATTTAGACCCTTAAGAAAATAAACTGCAAGTGGGTAAGAATGAATTCTAAGAAGAGTGTTTAATTAGGCCCAAGGATAAACCGCTCTGATACCATATTAGATTTATAAAATAGGCCGAAAGTCTAGCATATAAAGACATCATGCTCTCTAACTCAAAATCAATTGACAATGAAAAGAGTTGGCCCAAGTCATTATATACTAGATATATTTTCTGATGTTATTTAATGTAGGACAAGGTATATAATTTAACAGTTAAGGGGATTGATAGAAGGTGTATGCGGGCCTTTGTGATTGGGTTTGGGTGCAAACATAAAGACAGAACTATGAATTGTGCTGTAAGTTCTTCAAGTCGAGTGAAGTTAATTCTATCCACAGATGGAAAAGTTTGGCCGAATCTCATTAAATTCATTGTTGCTTTTGTTGTCTTGTTCTTCGTTTTAGTACTATATTATGCTGTATCTTGTACTCTTTTTATCACAAATCTTGTGGAATCCTTGCATAAATTGGATTTTGCTTTCGTGTGCGTTTGAAAGGACCAATAACCCTTACAAGTTGGAATTAGAGCTTTGGTGTGTGAAGAAGGATCCATGACGAGGTATGAAATCACAGTTTAGTGGTGATCCATACAGTGGGATGGTAAGGGAGGATTTATCCTTTTGCAAAAGAGTGTAAAGGATATATTAGTTTAACGAAGGTTGGCTAAGCAATTGAATGGAAAGAGAAATATGAACTGAAGATTGAAATATTATTGATCCAATCAACGACAATAATTACAGATCAATTTGTGAAAATTGATCTGCATATTGGAAAGAAAAAAAGGCCTTTATTCCTGAGGATTTATATGACAACCTAGTCAGCAACATGCGATTTAGAACATTAGAGATGGAGGAGGATCAAGTGACCTTATTATCCAGTGCTAGGAGTGAAATTGCGACGGTGATGGAAGATTCAAGATGGGTTTGGTTGTGCATGATAAGAATCTTAGAGGAAGAACTATTGGCAAGGGATCTATTTCAGTAGGGATACATTCCAGTGTAGTGAAAAGTTCAAACAAAGTGTCATATGCAAGGAAGGGGATTACAACAAAAGATATTATTCTTTTGGTATATATTTGTTGCTTATGTTGTCATGTTCATAGTTTTCATCCTATAATGACCCTTGCACACAATTAGATTTGGTTTCCGAGTGCGTTTGAAAGGACCCAAAACCTTTAACACATTTTTCATTAAATTTTTCTAAAGTATTAATATGATAATATAGTATATAAACTCAAAGTTATAATGTTTGTTCTCTGTAGATTTTTACATGAAACATTTTTTTGGTTCACTTTAATTTCCAGAAAATATTTTTCGGACACATCCAAAGACCGGAAAATGACACGGAAAACATTTTTTAAAATGTAAATCATTTATAATGTTGAAGCAAACAGAGCTGTAATGTATCTGTTAGGAAGTTGATACACTCATCTGATGAAATTTAATATTAACATTGTAACAAGCAGACAATGAGTAATGCTGGACCAACAAAAGAATTCAAACATAAAGATGTATCCTTTTTGGGCAGCTATTTACCAGTTTTGATTTGCATGACATCTTAATTTAATATTCTATCATTTAAGTCGTCTAACATTTCTTGGTTGCTTTTGCAGTTGCAAATATCAAGAAGAGATTGTGTAAAGATTCCATGTACTGTAAAATGAAGGTTAGTGCTTGGGCACCTCTACCCAGAGTTCTCAAATTTATTATCTCGATGTGCATTTTCTGGTAAGAAAACAATGTATAGATGTCATTGAGACGGTATATATTCCATCTTCAACCTGAATTATAATTGAGTGTGCTAGTTTCATTCAGATATTTCTTTGGATATTATGATGATGTTTGCCTAATTGTAAGATATGGTGAATAAAATGTTATAGTTGACATGTTGAAAAAAAAAGTGTAAACACATCTTCTGGGATTTGAGGTGCAACTTTAGGGATTTTTCGGTCCTTCTATACCTTTACCTTTTTGGCATTTTGTTATCATCTCAGAAAAAGGGGGGTGTTCAAACTTGGTTTTCAGACTACTCTAGAGCTGTGATAAGAAAACATCTCCCCAATCTGCATATAATTCTCCTAATATTATGTTTTGCGACTTTTGTTATCTGTTATTTAAGTGAAGATTGCAAAACTATAAGATGCTCCTTTATTAGCTATTACCATTATTTGGGAAGAGTAATGGAGTACTAGCATGAGGTCAAATTGAGTTGCTTTGTTGTTAGATATACTTATCATGTGTACATAGTTGTTGAATGCACTCAGTAGTCAGTTCATGATTGAAAGGGCGATCCAACAGCAATGACATCAGTCATCACAAGTTTACTTGCACCTCATGATAGAAGTTTTCGTACGAGGTTTGTCTCTATTTATCCCTCCCTCTTGTCGTTCAAGCTCTTACTAGACAAATTTTGGAACGAACAAACAAACTAACTAGAGGGGTTTTGGACAAAAAAAGAAGAAGAAGCAATTATCTGGATTACAAGACTTGAATGCTTGTGATTTTGAATTCAAATTAGTGTGATGGGATAAATTTTCCACCTTAATGTCCCACAGGAAGAATGTTTGCTATTGATGTCCTTTTCTATGTTTTCCCCTATATGACCTGAACAAATGGTAGAGAAAATTTGCCCTTGTCTAGTTTGAATCAACTAAAAAAGTAGTTTCTTTTTGTTGATTAAAGTGTACTCTTTAGGAAAGGATTGACTTACATTTCCATCAGTTGATACAATTCGCAGAAACTTGTGAGTTTTCAAGCTAAGGAGAGGAAAATGAGTTTAATAAATTTAGTTTTTGTTCCGTAATTGCCCTTGCTTGTAATACACGAAGATGAATCTAGAGTCTTAAGTTTTGACCATCAAGTTAAGATTTGGTTGGCGCAAAGAGATTCGTTGAAATAGTGTCCATTATCCATGCCCTTGATCAAAGAAAATTAGGGCGGGCGGGCGGGCTGTCCCATTAATGGTTATTAATTTATATGTATATCTCTGATTTCTGGTATACTAGTAGTAATTTATTTAGCTACGAAGAATATTCATGTCTAGGTAATGCCAACAACAAGTAGTTAACAGAAGTTAAATAATGCTCATAGTTGAAAGATTGGTAGGAAAAATCAAAGCAAATTATTATTATTCTAATGAAAACCCTTGTCCTGAATCTAAACTCTTACACTACTAGCCTTCCAATAAATCTGACAGAGAAAGGCCAAGGATAATTGGCCAACCCATGTCTGTCAGTCTGTCTGGCAATATATATATATATATACACCCACAATATGTTGAGATTTTATTAATTTAGCATCTTAATAAAAACTTTTTAACGTTAAATAAAATTTTTAAATCGGGTGCTTTTGAGTAAAAATGCGGAAGAGTTTTTAGTTTTTCTAAATAAGCGTTGACCACTTCATTCATCATCTTTAATCTATTTATATCTAGATTATAAAGCTTCCATAGAGGTTTTTGTGATTTTGTTTCCTTTTTTTTTCTTTTCTATTATTTAGTCCTCCAATTTTTATAAAGTTTTAATTCTCTCCTAAATAATTTATGCACGTAGCGCGTGTGCCATTGGGTGCTAGCTAATCTATATAATAATTAAAAAGGGACGATAAAGATGTAAATAAAATAATTAGTCAAATAATAATTTTAGTCCATAGTGAGAGTAGTATATAATAGTACTAATTTGATTATGGATAGCAAACTCCAAACCGTATAGTATAAAATATAAATTGGACCAAGTCAGTTGGTCTACGTCACATAATATTTGTTTACACCCTTGAGCTATAGTATTTAGGTGCATTTAATATTTTGTTTGTGAGTTGAAAAAAAAGAGTAGCATTATAACTTTTTATGTCCTATTATTATCAAAACTGTATATCAGTAAACTTTGCAGAAAGATTCAATTCTGGAAAGAGGGTCTGAAGGTGTGTTTTTGTATGTGTAGAAGTTTATGGGAAAAACCCTCTACTTCCCATGACCCTATTTAAAGTCCATTGAAAGGCAATTTCTAGGAACCACCCCCCATTCATGTCACACTTTTCATAATTCACACACACATATTTATATATGGGTTTTAAATACATGTAATAGGTTCTTTGTGGAAATTTTTTTTTTTTAGCCTGTTGAAATTTTGGCTGAAGCAAAAAAAAATTCAACAAGTCAAAAAAGAGGTTGTTTCACAGCAACCGGATGGAACCTTTTATATATATATATATATATATATATATATATATATATATATGAAGCCGCGTATAGCCGTTGACCTCCTATCTTGATGTCTGTGTTACAATATTTTTTTCCATGCAAGTTTAGTTTTATTATTGTTGTCTAATTTAATTTTAAGTTTTATATTTATCTATTTAGTCTTCGAATTTCATGTAATTTTTATTTTACTCTCACACTAATTATACATGGAACGCGTATGAAACTGGTATATCATGTATGTGTATAATATATATATATATATATATATAGAGAGAGAGAGAGAGAGAGAGAGATTTTGTGTTGGTGACAAGTGATATGATACATTTTTTATAGCTTTGAATTGGCCATGTTATGCTTCCCATGCAACTCTCATGATATTGACTATTAAGAGCCAACAAAGACATGCTCCCCTCTCTCTCTCTCTCTCTCTCTCTCTCTCACACACACACACACATTCATGTTTATCCTTTGTCCACAAGATTAATCGACTTCTTTATCTTAATTTTGAGCTTAAAAATTAATAGTGATGTTATAATTTGGAAAGGAGGAATTACATTGCAACACCAACCTGGCAAGTTCCATGTGCATACAGCAGAATAAAATATTGTACTAAGATACATCCATTGCACTAAAATTCACAGCAACATAAAAATTAATAAGTTAGTCCACTAGTTGATCTATTTATATATATATATATATATATATATATATATATATATATATATATATATATATATATATAGAAAGACATATATCTTGACTCTTCAGTTAATCCAACCTAAAGGTCTCCTCCACACATACAAACAACCACATACTTATATATTCTACTAGGCCACAGCAAATAGTTTCCTCCAATTTTCAATAATATTGGTTAGTGACATTTTGGCACACTGGTGAATTAGCATAGGAATTAGTAGGAGGAGGAGGGTGATTAACAGCTTCCCCAAAAATCATTTCATCGTCTAGATTATTCCAAATGCTGGTACTCATTATAAGATCATAAGGAAATCCTGTCCCGAAATCCATCGAAATTCCAAAATTAGTGTCCATAGCTAGTGCTTGCGACGAATCCGAGACGCTTGAACCTTGATCTTGGGTATTATCAATCAGTGATGGCATTGCCTGATGAGCAGCAGAATCATGGGTTTGTTGAGTCGAAAACATGGGATCGTAGACTTCAATTTTAGGAATTAATTTGGCAGGTGAAGGTGTTGAAATTGAGGCTTGATTGTTGCAAGGAGAGTAGGGTTGATAATCTTTTGTTGCCATTAACTTCTTCTTCAATTTGGTGTTCCAGTGATTCTTCACATCATTGTCTGTTCTTCCTTGTAGTTTTGAAGCTATGACAGACCATCTATGTAATTTTTTTTAAAAATAAATAATAATAATTGAATTACTAAATAATTAATTGATATATACACTTCAAATCAAATGTGCTCCAAGGCTAAAATTGAATAAATTTTGTTATGCAGTGGAATTCAACTGGTAAAATTTGTAGCGCGTTTATTATTTACCAAAAATAGTATACATTTTATAAAAGTACTACATGTTATATATATATATATAGAGAGAGAGAGAGAGAGAGAAGAAAAAAAAAGTGGAGGAGGTGAACATGCCTGCTTCCCAGTTTAGTATAGAGACTGTAAATAATGTCATCTTCTTCGGGGGTAAAAGATCCATGCTTAATGTCTGGCCTTAAATAATTAAGCCATCTAAGACGGCAACTCTTGCCGCAACGCTTAAGCCCTGTGACATTTAATTAATTATTAAGATACAGATTGAAGTGTAATATTAGTGGTTAATTTAAAATTTTAAATGTGTATAATTCAATAGCATGCATTTGAAGTACAGTAATTAAAAAGGTCATTAGGGACAGAGGAAACAGAGACTCTTACTATATTTAATGCATAAGAAATATTTATAGGATTAATAATTGGAAGTATACATCTTTGAGGAAAAACAAGAACAAGTTATTCAAATGAATATGATCAGGTGAAATTAAAGTACCAAAATGGAGAATATATATATATATATATATATATATATATCAACACATTTAAACATAATTTAAGAATTGTACATATATATATATATATACCAGCTTTGAGGGGCAGGGCAATCCAATTGGAAGCAGAGCCATGATTGTGAATGAGATAGTTCTTGAGAATTTCATCTTCTTCAGGAGACCATGGCCCTCTTTTCACTTTACTCTTGTCACAACAAGGAGCTCTTCCCATGCCTAATTCCTCCTCCTCCTATATACCACACACACAAACTGACAGGGGGAGAGAGAGAGAGAGAGAAAGTAAAATGGGACAAGCAACTAGAGGGGAGCTAGCATGTACCAATTATATATGTATGTAGATGCCTAGTTAATTAATTAAAAGAAAGAACCAACGGCCATGTGGGTGAATACTTATTATTATCTTAATTATAGATTAATTATAATAAAGTCAAGTTTGCAAATTTAGAAAGCTTGACTTTGCATGACTTTATTACCATTTTTCTTAAACTTCCTATTATTATTATTATTATTACTCCATTCGTTTCACAAAAAAAAAATGGTAATAAAATTTATAACGTTTAAAGATATGTTATTATTTTTATTTTTATTCATAAATATAATGAATACTTGGTGTTTAGTGAAATTGTGTTTGGACGTTATGTTATTTTATATTTTATAGTAAAATAATTTTTTTTATTTTGAAAATAAGATTATTTTTATGAAACGGGTGAATATTATTTTAATTATTACATTCTAGTTGGTTAAGATTGGTGGGACCAGTCAATATTCACACAATCAGCAGATGATGTCAATCGTTTACTAGGGTTTGGTCTAATTATGTATGCACAACACAATGTATTATGTATACAGCATCTGACTTTTTAGAATGTATCCTTCAGTTTCAATAGGAAAAATAAGTGTCTTTATCATGAAATAAAATTTGAAATTATTTAATTAAAACTTAAAAATTGTAATTAATAGTATTCTTTAGGGTTTATATTGATTAAAATCAAGTACAAATCAAATTATCTTGTATACTAATATTCCATGGTTTGAAATGAAGGGAATAAAAACTTTTAACTATAATTAAATAAATTAATTTCTAACCTCCTAGCATCTAATTTCTTGTTTGGAGAAAAAAATGTACAAAGTGAACTCCTTTTTCATGGCAGCGAATTTGGTAAAGTTAAGGTAAACGACGGGCTAAAAGTTCACTTGAACTTTTTCCCTCGCCCTTTTCATGTGATGGCTCTAAATTAGGGTTTACATAATTTAATTTGGGTGATTAAAATATAAATAACATATATAAATTATTCTATTTATAATTATCATAATGTGTGTTTATAGTACGACAACGCATAAAATTTTTGCTATAATTATTATCACGTTATTTTATAACATGGTGAAGATTACTATAACTACTAATTCGGACCATTATTTCATTGCCCTGTTCTCTTCACTAACTTCAGCTACACTCTTATTTCCTTAAAGAAATTATGAAACAAAAGGATAAGCTTAAATAACTCAATAAAAAATATCGTAACAAATAATAAGTTATCATTGGTGTTCAACAGTGATAAATCAGATATTTAGAATATGATAGACAACATAATTTTTTATCAAACAACTCTGGTGGAATGAGCAATCCATTATTATAGTCAAATAGACCATAATGTCTACTATCTTCTATAATTTAAAAATTTACCATCAAAATTTCATTAATTGTAACACCAATGGTCATGATCATGTCAATCAACCGTTTTTCTTTGCACCAAGATCAAAAAGAACGTTTACCACGTGTCCTTGTCACGCAGACTAAAGACACTTAACAATCATATTGTCTTTGCACCCAGTCCAAAGACATTCAACGGTCATGATAATGTTAAACAACATTTCATCTATACAACTTGGCCAAATAAAACTTTAACCACGTGTCCTTGCCACACATGTGCTAAAGACGCTCAACAATTATAATGTGTTTGCATCCACACCAAAGACATTCACAACAATTTAAGTCATGATGATTAGTAGAAATAATAATGATATAAAGGATAAACATTAAACAGTTATAATTTAATTTGTTCAGAATTCAATCATGTTCAATTTATCAACACGATATCCAGAATATTTATTTGAGTTCAAAAATAATATTTAAGATTCACAGTTCAAATATAACGATTGAAATTCAATAGGAATGTTCAGGTTAAAAGATATTAAATGAATCACCAATTATTAAGAAAATTCTATTACTTTCATAATTTTTCACCTTTTAATGTTAAGGAGTGTAGAAACGAATATTACTTTTTTGTCATAGTAAGTTTAAATTTAGACGTATGAAAAAAAATGATATCCCTTATGAGTATTAAATAAAATGATCTCTTACGAGTATCCCTTACTACTTTGAAAAAAATGATATTATTTACCTTAACACGCGACTAGTTAATATTTTCTATATATGATTAACCTATATATATATATATATATATATATATATATATATATATATGTGTGTGTGTGTGTGTGTGTGTGTGTGTGTGTGTGTGTGTGTGTAAGACCCCAACTTTTTTTTAATAAAGATGATTTTTCTATAAATATCATTTTTGAATATTATGGAATGAATTGGATATAATGTTATAGTCATGGGTAATATTTATAAATTTTGCTAAGTATGCGAAGTTGTTATAAAATATTCGATTGGTGGGGAATATTCTTTTTGTCGGGAATATTCGATTAAATGCAACGACACAATCATTGGTGGACCTGATAGAATTATTGTCGGATTGATAAAACGACAAAAATATTTTATAAATAACTTGGCGGAGGTGTTATTGTTAAAAGCTGATGAACTACCCTAGTAGTAAAAAAATACGATGTCTGGCGTGGTTGCGTAAGTAGCACGGTATTGATTATTGATGCTTACGTGAGAAGTCACCTCGGTTATACTCAATTATTACTACGATAATTCTTTGCATCATATCTCTCATATTATTGATTCGATTATTATCACAAAGATCATCCGCATTATATGTTATATTATTAAATCAATAATTGAGGCGAAATTGCATATTTACAATGTCTAAGTTACATCAATGAGAGGTTTGGACACCTAATTAAGGCGTCGATAGGAGAAATCCTTATTGGAAAGCCCTTCTTTCACAGGAACAACTTTGGTTTGCTAAATATTGTGAGTTATAATATTAATGATGAATAAGTTCATGTTGATTAAAGATGAATTTGATAGTTTCATTGTGTTGGGATTATTTGTGTTAGTAAAATCGACATCTATTCCGATGATAATTGATGTCCGGAGGTTATATTGTTCAATCGGGTATTCGGGGAACTTTTGTGTCGAAGTACTATTCACGAGTTACTATTCATGAGTTACTATTCACCCGATTACTATTCACTTTCTAGTATTGTGCATTCGGGTATTTGGGTACAATATTATTCCATGAGGAGATGTGCTAATTTTTCGAATAGTTGGTTAAAGTTATATTAGTGAATCAATATGGACCGTCATTTGGAAAAAGTTATAATAGTGAATCAATATGGATCATTGGTTTAAAGTTTTAATAGTAAATCAAGATAAATAGTTTTTTAAGTTTTAATAAGAAATCAATCTGGACCGCTTCGGAGAATTAATTACTATTCAATCCATTCTTCTATAAATAGAAGCTCATTCCTTCATTATTTCTTATGAATTCACCGAAACTCTGAAAGAGAAATTATAGAGAGAAAGAAGAAGAGTATTACTACTTTCACTACTTGATATCTGATTAACTTTTACGGTAGGGGTGTTATTCTTTCTTATTCATGAAGAGAACTTATGTTATTCCATTCTTTACTATTACATTGGAATAACCTATATATCTGTGGCATACCCTATACTTGGTGAAATCCTTATATTATTCCATTCATTATTATTATTACATTGGAATATTACGTACTATCGTTTTCTGTAGGACACGTTCCGCCTCTTTATTATTCTCGTTGGAATAACTTTGTATCTGTGCGGACTCCCATATACTTGGTAAAATCCTTATGTTATTCCATTCTTTATTATTACATTTGGAATATCCTGTTCATGCATGCGTTTTTACCTAACCTGTTCCGTCTTTATTATTACATTTGGAATAACTTTGTATCGCTGGACTCCCTATACTTGGTAAAATTCTTATGTTATTCCATTCTTTATTATTACATTGGAATATCACCGTCATGCATGCGTTTACGTGGGACCGGTTCCATATTTATTATTCTGTTGGAATAACTCGCATGTCTTTATCTATCACGTATCCGGTGATTTCTTTTGTTATTCTATTCCTTATTATACTCAATTGGTTAAAGTTTTGACTTCTATACTCCATGAAATTAGTGGAATATCATTGATATTTGCGCTTCATCCAAAGATCTTTTTATGGAAATATTCTTCCGAGCATTCTTGAATTTTACTCTACAAAGAAGTATCATGTTAACAATTTGGACGTTATTAGTTCTGGATAAACTAATTCTTGAACTTGTTTTATTGAATTCTTATATCATTGTCATCATCCTCATGTTTATATTTTTTTAAAGTCATCTCATGGCACATGAGTGCATAGATGGACTTGGTATGATTATGACCGAGGATTATTCGGTATAATCATGACCTTAATGTTACAAATGATGTGGTAAAAGTCCTCATTGGCCTGTAGTGCATTGATGGACGATTGTTGGCATGATTATGACCATTGATGAATACATCGAATATCCTTGGCCCGTAGTGCATGGATAATTTGTGGTCGTGACCACTAATGAATATCCTTGGTAGTAGTGCGGGGATGATGTGGATTATTTATTAAGTCGAGTCTCGTGATAAAAGTGATGAAAACTTTTTAAATCATAAAAGATAGTAGATTTTATTCTCTACTTGACTCTTTTAATGGATTGCTTATTTCGCTGCAGTTAAACTTGCTGTCTATTGTATTTTATCACTTTAACATTGTTGAAGGCTAATGATAATTTATCCTGCATTATCTTAGTCATAATATTTCTTACTGGGCTAGTTGAGCTCACCCTTTCTTTCACTATTCTCTTCAGGAAATGAGAACGTAGCATAGACTAGTCGGGGAACGGAGTGATGGTCCAGATGATAGCATTAGTAGTCCTCACTATTCTTTGAAATAGTGTAATAATAATTGTAATGAGGACTTATTCTGAGAGTGGATATTGTCTAGAAGACAATATTTATATTAAAACTCACAGCTTTTGTTGTATATTTAAGATTATATTTGTATTCTATACCATGTATCTGGCGACCCATGATGGGTGATATATACCTATTTTGGGGGCGTCACATATATATATAATTTAATTAATAACTAATTAACGCATATAAGTTTCATGATGTAAACTAACTCGTATATTATGAAATCGTCAACAGTGACTTGATAGTATAAATTTGTGTAGTGTACAAAATAAAATAGAATAAATTTCAAAATAAATTATGAAGGAATAAAATAATATTTCAAAATAATCTTTCAAATGATACTTTTCAAAATGAATCTTTTAAATGAAGATTTGTAAACATTACGTGATGTATGTGGGTGCGTGTTCAACTTTTATAGAAAAATTCACATAAACAATTCTTTCACTTTTTACTCATATTCACCAATACTTAAGGTAGGTTTAGCACACTCGGAGAGACATTTACATTATACAATTTTTAGAAAGTGGACGAAAGAATAAATAAGAAAGTTATTAAACTCCTCATACTAAATCTTCTATTTATTATCAAAACTTAACTAACATCTACCACACGTCAATTATTCACATTTTTGACATTTCAAGATTATTTTCAATTTATATCATTCATCAAATATTCACAATTTTCACATTTCAATATTATTTTTAATCTACCACATATTAGTTATCCACATTTTTAATATTTCAATATTTTCTTCAATTTACCACATTAATTATCCACATTTTTTATATTTCAATATTACTTTTAATCTACCACATATTAATTATCTATATTTTTCACATTTTAAGATTATATTTTTTTTTCTTACTATTCACAATTATTATTATATTATTTATCTTCTGCATTTTTAACTTAATTTATTAATAGCACATATATTAGTGTTTTCGAATAATGAGTATGTCTTACTATTTAATACTCGTGACTTTTAATTACATAACTTTTCGTTATTACTTTTGTTATGATGACAATTATTGGTTCAATAATATGAAATATTGTTCATTTGTTACTGTGCCAATTATTGGTATTGTTAACGGCAAGATCGTCCGTCACGTCCCAATCACGTAAGACGCCCTGATCCTGCACAGTAAACACGGTAAACACCACAAGCTTGACGGTTGTTCGTCGGGGGATAGCTCAGGCGTGAGAGTCAGTATACGTGTTCACAAGGTTAACAATGGAGGAATGTAATGTATAGTGTCTAGTGAGATAATAATTCTCTGTCGTGTGTATGTGAGAATATGAAATACCAAAGTGTATGAAAAACGTACCTCTTGGTGAAGGCTTCCTTGCTAGGTTATACTATCTCACTTTGGATTCTTTGTACACACCACTACTACCCGACACCCCACGATCCGATGGGCTCTGTCATTGTATGTAGTCTATCCAACGCTTTTGGTCATTTGTTTTCTCACGGCCAATTATGATCCCATCCACATTAATGTAATGGCAGGGAGTTTTAGTCAACCGTCATGCTTTTTCATCATCAAGAAGTCAAAGTAATGAGATATTAAAATATCTAATGGGTCGATCTCTTTGAAATGACCCGATCTTAAAGGTTAAAATGGAAATAATATGGTGGTCGGGCCCAATGACTTTCACGGATTAATAATAAAGGCCCAATAGATTGATTAAATGAGTAGGCCCAATATACCCTACCAAGAGAGAAATATCACGACCCAACATTGCCCCCCCTAGTTTTTTGTTGAATGTAATGTTTAATAGAAAACTATAAATGGTCCATGATAATTTACTAAAGGTCCACAGTAAGAAATAATTGAAGTGCACCCAGTTACTGTTCACGAGATGAAATGAGAGGAGAATGGAGGCCCAAATCAGAAAAGCCCTGTCTAATAGATACATGGACCCGGAATCGGACGCTTCCCATTCAAACTCTAAATCATTACTAACATTTAATGTGCCGGCCTTGAACACCGTGTAACCGTCAATATAAAAGATAACTTTACCAAATTTGACAGTTTTACCTACCCATTTAAAATTCGAGCGCCTTTTGAACTCTCTGCTCCTCTGAACTCTCTCTCTCTCTCTGTGAAAATCGTCAAAAATGGCTTCCCAAGACTCCGAACAAAGTTCTCCCATACTGGTAACACCGATCACTGTCGTTCTGCCAAACCCTACTGCTCGTGAAGGAACCTCGACCTTGAATACAAAGGGGTCGAAAATTGACAAGAATCCTCCCCCAAAAACTCCCAAAACCCCCTCTGAATACTATAGGAATAATGATCGCTTCTCGCACGCCAACACTCCCTCTATTGTCACGGAGGCTGAACTAAAAAGGATCCAATCTCGATGCCACATCCCGGATACCCATGCGGTTAGGATTCCCAGATCCGACGAAAAGATGTACCAACGACCAGAGGGTTGGACGGCCGTCCCTGTGACCTTGCTTGAGAAGGGGGTTCGTTTCCCTCTGCACATTTTCATAGTGACTTTACTGGGGTTCCTGGGGGTGGGGTTCGCCCAACTGGTGCCAAATTCTTACATTCATATTTTGGCCTTCGTGGCCTTCTGCCATGAATTGGGCGTGGAGCCTTCCTTGGACTTCTTCTTCACCGTATACAAGATAGTCCAATCTAGGGAGAAGGGGTTCAAGGCCATTAGCAAACACTCTCCGAAGTCAGGAGAAAAGTTCGAGAGGCGTTCGCTGGTGAACACTCCTTCGAGCAATAGGGGATGGCACGAGAAGTGGTTCTACGTCAAAGGTCCCGAAATTTCTTCTTTACCGAACTGGGCCACTGATGAGAAGATCTCTGCTGACTTCGGAGACATTTCTGAAGAACGGGAAGTTGAAATGATGGAACTTTTCGACAATTTCCCTAAAGAGGAGTGGAAGTATGGACTCCTCTCGAAGCAGGCATGGTTATATGACCATAAATGTAAGTATCGGTCTATTTTATATGTATACGAATTTTTGAAAATGCTTTTATAATGTGGATTCTAACATAGAACTGTTTGGTTTATGCAATATCTTTGATCAGACCGAGCTCCTTGGAAATAAAGGAGTTCGAAGATTTTTTGTCTGGAAAGTCTTCGGAAGCTGTTGAGACTCTGCCAACAAAAGCTACTCCCGAAGCCGAGCCGACCTCAGAGATACACACTAACGAATTTCGAACTGAAGAACCAGAAGCTGATGAGGTTCCCGTTCCGGAAGAGACCCTCCGTCCTCGTCAGAAGAAGAGGGCCATTAGAAAACCCAGATCAACTCCTCTCCCAAGCCCTTCTAAGCCACCCGTAAATCGAGCCAACCACAACATCCATTCCTCGACGAGAGGCTTACTCGATCGTCTGATCGAAGAAGTATCCTCCGGATTAAAAAGTTAAAAACCAAGATAACCCCGTTGACCGCCGAAGATCTCAGGGTGCCCCAGTCTTTGATCATCCCCCCCCTTCGTGCCCCTGGCAGAGAAATACTGATTAGAAGAAGGTGATCGGACGAAATAGTTCAATCTTTGTCCGGAAGAGGAAGCATACACCTGACAGCCATCCAAGCTCTGCCTCTGCCGTTTCTCCCTAAGATCCCACCCCAAATAAATCTCCTTCTCCCAAACCGTATCTTTGAACTCTCTCCTCCCGAAAGAACCAAATCCTTCACCGGAAAAGTCGAGACCCTCTCCCAACGACCGGCCCTTCGTGTCGGGGTTATCATGCCGAAGCCATGGGGTCTCCGACTGCGGGCCTAGATTCAATGCAAATTTTCCTTCTTGACTTCTTGGCGGGGCCTTTCAGACGGAACAGCCGACGATCATCGGTTCAGTGATCACACGGACGGGAATCTGCTCAATGAAGGGATGAGCTATCTGGCTAAGGTAAATAATCATTTCTTTATTTTCTATCTCTCTGTTCTTGCTTGGATATCTGGGTACTGACTTGAGTACTGTTTGAACATATGCAGGCTAATGCTGTCTTCGGACGTTTGCGTCCAAGACACATAAATGGGGAGGCCGAGGAAGATTTTATGAGACAGGAGATCAACATGCTGAAATCGACCTTGGCTCGAGAAAGAACCGATCGCGAAGAAGCTCTTCATACCATCGACGGCCTCCAACGAGACTTAGATCGATCTAAGATGGACTTGAATATGTCTAACGACGAGCTAAGGGCCACAGGATGGGTTTGGCGCATCCGGCCGACCAATGTGACTTTTAATCGATCTGAACGCCTACCGGTCAAGAAAAAACCTACTCTGAAGGCCAAAAATGAGGAGTTTTCTTCTTACTAACCGAAAACTTAAGCGATTCAACTTCATGAGGCTCAAAGCGAAGGCCCAGACGAAGAGCGGAGACATAAGGCCAAAGCCACAAACTTCGTCATAAAATAAAGGAGCTTGAGGGATTCGGTCCTTTTCGATCAAGAGTCATGCAAAGCAAATTCATCACGAGACTACGAGGACTCGGATGAACTCAATGCCGAGATCATGAAAGTCTATTCGAGAGGTTATGAAGATCGCCGAGAAGGCGAGGTAAAGAAAAGTCATCTCTGCTTTGCCAATTTGGATCCCGCTTTGCTTAACTCCGAAGACGAAGATGGTGCCTGAATATCTTTCCTGCTTTTATTCTGACTTATGTAAAAATTTAACTACTTAAACTTTTTATGTTTTTGGGATTATTTTGAAATTTTTTATATGGATGTTGACAGTGTTTCTATATTTGCGTAGTTAGTTCATGAATGAATCGATCGAATGAATGTTTTAATTTTATCGATGAACCTTCAATTTCCTTGATCGGGAACTATGTTTTCGGTTAGTTTCTTGTCAATAATTCAGTATCAGTAAAATAAACCTAAATGGTGAACCAGTTAAGGCATATAATAGTTAATTTATGAAACGAAGTGAATTGAATTTAATGGATAGAATTAACTGGACTGAATTGAATGAACCGAACTCAACACTTGAACAAAATAAAGTAATGTATACTTATCTGCATCAAGTGTGAGGCAGTCAGTGTGTAAGGTGAATTCGGTGATCCTCCTCAGACCATCAAGATCTTGCTTACCACTTTCGAGGGTAATGCAAGTATATAAGGACCAAGATATAAGGATCAAGATATAAGGACCATGGAATTTGTTTACCACTCGCGGTAAATCAAACCCATAAGGACACTCCTACCAAAAAGGCTGCATAACCAACCAACTTCCATAACATTAACCAACTTTCTCTCTCTTCCATAACAATTTCTCTCTCTCTCCTCCATAACCAACTTTCTCTCTTAAACAAACACCCATTTCCTCTCCCTCTCAATGAACATTAACTATTTGTGAGGCTTTCCCTTTTAACTACACCTTCCAAAACACTTGCTCATCTTTTTTCTTGTTTCCTCACAAATACCCAATTCACACAATCAAACCACCGCTTAAACTCAAAGAACCTTATTCTCAAACTACGCCATGTGAACTCTACATATCCTCCACCATTTTCCGCAAGTTCTCTTCCTTCACAAAATCAAGCAAACACTTGCATGGCCAACACTAATTGTTATAACCCCTTGATCTCCCCTCACAACCACAAAATCAAGATAGAATGGAGACGCCAAAGATATAATTTGTAGCAATTGAGAGATCCAGATTTTGAGGCCAAATTTCCATTCACATAAACATTAAAATAAAGTCTTTTTGACATGGAACATTCTCAAATGGTTGTACAATTAAGTGCGGTCAAATAAGGATGAAGGATTCCGGATCATGAACATTCTCATTCATACATTGTTCGCATACGTAACTATTCAAGCATGATTTTAATAAGGACCCAACCTGACATGCAGTGGAAATTTATAGCCATAAGACCATCTTCATACAAAACACATGTAAAAGGTTCTTCTACAACATTAATGCACGTAACGAATGGACTCATGATTCCAAACTAGAAATGCAATCATTCAACTCGACAATATGATAATCATTTTATCTCATATATGATATAATATGACGATATTATCTAGAAATAATAAACAAAAGACGCATATATAAAGAATCACACAAATTGCAAGGATGCAATTATAGAAGAATCCTTTCACCATATTACCAAAATAGAGATGCAGAAAAGCACTAAGCGGAATGTTCAATAGATTATAATCGAGGCCCCAAACAAAGAACAAAAAGATGCTTGGTACGCTTTATTTTGCCCTTATACACAGCTTTGAAGAGCATTCCTTATTAGCCCATTAACTTGCTCATTTTCTCGTAATTCACAAACAGACCCACATCATACTTGTTTTGCAAAACAGTAGAAAATTTCATAAACTTTCACGAGAATCGAGACATCAAGCTCCATAAATCTATCGATTAAGATACCCAAAATCTACTGCTATGTCGCCATATAACTGGAAACTTTCTTTCACTATCAGGGTATAGAATGACAATGACAATTACATTTTCAATGACCAGAGATGTATGTATATTTCCGGATATATAAAGATGTTTGTAAGGCGTGTTCCTCGCTTAAGAAAGAAAAAAAATTCTGCATAAGTTCATTACCCAAAAACAAAACCAAATTCATCAAACCCACCACAGATTCAAACTTACCCACTATCAAAACCCAAATTTCAATAAGCTCAATTCCACCTCAAAAACCATCAAATTCAACCAAACCCACTTCACATACCTCAAACCCAAGACCCAAAAACAAAAGATCTAACCAAACCAACCACACCAAAGATCAAAACAACCAAACCCATTATTATTACCACAGGACCTCAAACCCAAGACTCAAAACCAAAACAACCCAAATGGGTAGACGAGGATGATTTAGATTACGATTTTGAAAGCTTAAAGGTTCTTCTTCAGACGCCTTGATTCTCCTTCGCTTGAGAGCATGGATTCTGCTTTACGATCTTCTTCCTCCTCATCGATCGAGACTTCTTCCTCGATTTCGATCGACTTCTTCCTCTTCTTCAGACGCTTTATGTTTTGTGATGATGAGAATTGTTAGGTTCAATATAGAGAAGATAAGGAAAAGACTCGAATACCCTTTTAAATTCCTTAATGGCCACTTTTGGCCAAGTTAAGTCGTAAAGCAAGTGTGCAATCTGTTTATAAATAAAGTATGGGGTGTACTTAGACACCTTTTTTACTTTGGGGTACAAATATCAACATCGGTGTAAAGTTTGAGGTGCAATTTGTCTTTTAGTCTTTATAATTAAAACGTACACATAAACATTTGATGTTTATTTGCAATGATTATAATCTCTCAACTATATTTTCATGGATTATAATCTCAGAATTATTAATACTAGAATTAAATATTCCTACTCACATGTTTATTTTTTATGCGATTATTCGTAATAGCTTAAAATAATTACATGTTATGTTTGTTTTATCCATAATTATTTAAGGAATTGATAAAAACTTAGCGTTTGGACTATCATACCCTTACTACGTGTACTAATAGTCCAAACTTAGCGTTTGGACTATCATACCCTTTTCTTGTAGTGTACTAATAACAAAAATATCATATTCTCATTAGTTTAAGTATAGATAGATATAATAAGATATATACATCGATCTTTTTAAACAAAGTTAAAGGTTAATTTTTGGGACTAATAGTATCAAGTCTATTTTTAAAAGAAAACAAGAAACTTATAATTAATAATCTCATCTCAAATATAATCTTTATAAACAAACATAGTATTGTAGTTTTGAACAATATTTTTCGACTTAAATTCTTAACATCAATAATTAAATTTATGAATGACAAAACAATTTTAAAAATTTGCATCAAATTTTCAATACTATTTATAACATGATATCAAGGTTTTCTCCATATCTATAGTCTTTCCCCATTTTATTGAATAGCTATCTGCGTGCAGTAGTTATATAGAAAAGTTTGAAAAGGAAAATGTTTTTCAAAACGTAATCGATATTTTCACATAAAAAAATTAATATTTTTATATGATTTCTCTCATATAAATTGTGATTGGGTCCCACTTCTATATGAGAGCAGTGGCGAAATCAGAAACTTTTAAGAGGAGAGGTCAAAATATACTTGTAAAATCATGACGACGGAGATACGAGCTACCACCAATTGAGTGCAAGCTGTTATTTGAAATTCTGGAAGGTTAGGTGTGTTGTATTTCCTATTTAACTTCAAGTGAAGGAAAAGATAAGTTTGGCAAAATTCTATTTATTTTGGAAGTTCTCCCTAACAGAAATTTGATAAGTTTTGGACCAGGTTAATAGAAATACAAAACCATCTCAATAGATTTTATTTTTATTTTATTTGCTATCTTGCAAGTTTATATATTTGTAATGGACGGAGTGTTATTTTTTTAATTCTGATCAACAAACTTCTTGGTAAAACGAATGTGCAAGGGACTAGGAAATTCCAAACTACCCCAACACCGCTGTTGCTGCTGCCAGTCTGCCCCCTTCTCAAGTTTACTGGTTCGTGATTTTCTAACTTTTTGCTCATAAGTCAGATAACTACCAATTTTTGGATGTTGTACACCTCATAGAAACCTATTTTTAAAAAATATGAGTCACCCATTTTGGATTCGTTTGATAGGTCATAACAGGTCCCCAAAATAACCAGACACACTAATTTTTTATTTTGATTTTAAAATGTCTTTTCATGATTCGATTTGTCTAAACTCTTTAATTAGCTATATAAAGCATATATGTATATAGTTTGGGTCTTGACTTTGTTTAATTCCTAGTTTTTAGCAAAAAACAGTCCTTAGAGGACTTTTAGCAAACATGTTATGTGCGCCACTTTAACAATCAGATTTTTTAACCATTTCTTTGTGTTCCAACCCGAATTCGTCATCCTTATTACTCCGCACACTAACAACTATACTCCATGAGTTCATGTCACTAATTCAGTCAAAAGCTAACTGATTTAAACCATAAAAGCATACATAATCTATCTATCAATTAATGAATTCACATACTACTAACTACCTTTATATAAATTCTGTTCATTGGGTTTTAATAACTTTCATCATATTAGTAATTCAATTCTATAATTGTTCCATACATATAAGTATATAACCTTTATTGTCACTATTTTTATGATTAATTTTCATTCAAACCAACCAATTTATTTAATTTAGCACATAACTAATTTATAACAATCAAAGAAACTAAGCTACATTTAGTTTGCAAAAACTTGAAACTAAGTTACCTTTACTTTTAAACTTATCCCAGTTGCACTCTAGTTCCTTCTATACTTTAATTTCTTTTATTTTAACCAACTGTAATGGACAGAGAAGGCTAGAATGACTGATTGGGCGAGCGAGTTGACCGAAGAAGAAGACCGGAGCAGACTGCAGACCTCCCCCTCCCTCTGTATGAGAGTCGTATAAAAATATTATTTTAATATATAAAAATATCAATTTTCTTTTTAAAAAGATTATATCATATATTTAATGAGATGGATCTTAAAAGCATAAATATAATTTAGCTTCTCTGAATTGGTTTTTGAATTTGATGAAAGAAGGCTTATTTGGGATTGGTGTTTCAAAGTCTTTTTATTTTCAGTTCCATGCATTCTTTTCCCTTGAATTAACATATAAAACACTTTTTTTTAAAATAATTCACATGCTAAGTATGGCGAAAATTATCTTTCGAATTATAGTTGCGAAATATATATTAATAAATAGGATTGAACACGGGCGTAACGCAGAAATTTTTGATGAAGTGGGGCACTTTTATAATTGAATAAAATAACAAATTACTTTTTACGTGACTCATATTACACAAAAAGTCTCAGATATAATATGTGTAAATATTGATAATATATTTTTATTTCATATTTATTATGATGTGTTAGTTTAATATATAATTGTGACATGTAATAAAATTATGAAGATAAATTTAAGAATATTGTGTCATGTAATAAAAAGATGATTCTTTTGTAGAACAAAAACGACAAAATAGATTTGTTTATTGTGAAAGAGAGGGAATTAATAAAATCCACCAAATATAAATTTTTACAAATACATAAACATTATTTTTTTAAATCACCAATCTTTTTTTATTTAAAAAAGACCATTTACTTTAACACCGCCGCCCTAACATGGATCCGCCCTTGATTGTAAGAGTAACTCATCATATTACATATTTTTTAATAACAATTATCATTAAGCTCCCTAGCTACCTCGCTCGAACTCGAACTCGTCACATTTCAAGTCGAAACAACTCGGGTCAAATTTCAAGTACGAGACAAATTTTGAGTCAAATCTTAAGTTCAAATTAAATCAAATTCATCCAAACAAGGCCTTAAACTACTAGTTTACCACAGACTCCCCAAAAAAAATAATGATTGAAAGTACTATTATTAGTAATTTAATTTCTTAAGTACAAACAAATTTTTTTTATATCTTTCCATATTTGACCACTGTGACTGTGTCTCATTCATCCAAATAATGTCTTAAACCACTAGCTCAATAGTATCTTGTTGAATCACTTTGATCGTCACAGGCTCACCCAAAAAATTATGATTAAATATACTATTGTTAGTAACTTAATATTTTATACACAGATAAATTTTTTTATATGTAGGACCAGGGTGTTACATAAGTAGTGATAATATATATCATTTGATTTTATCTGAAATATGTGTCTACTTTTGTTAAGCAAAATCCGTAATTCGGGGAGGGGAGGCCCAGTATGAGCACGTGATCGATGTTTTACCCATTTACAGGGCCCATGGGCCTCTAGAAACAACTTTTGGTCATTGAAATCTAGTGGGCCACAAATGACCCATCTAGGCCATATATATGGCGCACTACTGAAGTTACATACTTCTTCTCGAACAACCTAGAGCCCAAATTTAAGGCAAAAATTACATGGTTCCAAATAATATTTTCATTCAACTTAAGATAAGAGATCTAATGTGATACTACTTTATTATTAGTAAAATCTTCTTTTTTAATTGAGTTTTAATCTACTCCTCGACAAAAAGTCAAAATTTAATCGGTTCAAAAACACGTGAGTTTGAGTATATACCTCAACAAAAACTTAGAATTTAGTCAACGCTACATAAGATTAAAAAGATAATTAAATTCAAAAATTTGCCCCAAGCTGTAAAGATAATTTAGTATGTTTTTATACTTAAATAAAAATACAATTGAACAGTAATAAATTTGTAGTTTCATCCAAGAATGATATTACCATTATTTTTTGGGATCCGATTATGACAAGTTCACTCCATGCCGAATACAGTATTGATATACAGAGGAGGATGATCTCGTATCAAAATTTTATTGGACATCATGTTAACCACTCTTTTTTTTTGTTACAAAATATAAGAATGCAGTTAGCATGAAGTTTTTTTTTTTTTGATAAGTTAGTCAATTGGTCAATAAAATACTAATACACATAGAGTCTCGCATGCGTGTCAGTACTTTATTGAGCAATTGACCGATTTACCTAAAAATAAACTTCATACTAACCACTTCTAAAATGTAACATCAATTTTTACGTCAATGAAAACTTTACACTAATTTTTTTTTGTATATATTTGTTATTTTTTATGGGGGTGTAACACTTTCAAACAACAAATATTTTAACAATAAAGTTACTTTTAACCACCGCCCATGATGTCGCTGAGGATATGAAGTCGACTGATTAAAAAATCAAAGTAAAAGTACAAGATAAACGGGGTGTTTGGTTAGAAAATGAAAGTGAAAAACAAGACATACAAATTGTAAGAATATAAGGTATGAAAAGGTGATATTACAAGTTGGAAGATAAGTTATATCCCGGTAAATTTTATTATTGTCTATGTTATTCCATCTGTCACATAATATAAGATATTTTAAATAATTTTATTTTTAAAATTATTTGACGTTTTATATAATTTAAGAGAATTAGTCACAATCTTTTCAAAATTACCCATCATAAAAAAATGTTACAGATGAAAAAGAGAGCATGAGATAAGTAAATGATACTAAAGGGCATTATAGACAATTAATAATATATTTAATGCTATACAACCGTTTTCTTAATTCTTGTTCACAACTTTAAAACGTCATTTAAAACTCAAACTCTATGGGGACATGATAATTAGACACGAGTGTTTTATAATTTCATCTATTTGGGTTCAAAATATAAATAAGTGAAATTATAAAACACTCGTGTCAAATTTTCATGTCCCGCATAAAATAACTCAAACGTTATATATTATGGGACAGATGTAGTAGATTTAAACCTGTCAAACGGGTCGGACCAAAACGGCCCGGATTTTGGCGGGTCAAAAATACAAGCCTAAAGTCCGATTTTTCACGATAATAGAACCAAATTTCATGGTAGAAGAAATGTAGCCCAAAACCTACTTTTTGACGGGTCAACCTGTGGGTTTTGGTCCCGTTTGCCAAATCTAAGTAGATTAAAGTTAATATACAGCTCTAAATAAAATATAAAATATAAAAAATAACGCGAGTCTCTTCTTATTTTTTTATATCTTATTTACATACATATCAAAATTTACTATCAATATAAATTTATCGTCAGATATAGTAAGATTCTAATCATTTGTTCATTACGTTCTTCTTTTTTCTAATTATATAAAAATTAGGTTCAATCAGAGTAGTGATACACGGATTTGACAATAAATTATTGATATTAATTTTGATTTTTAAGATTTTGTTAATTTATAAAAGGTAAAAATTATTTTATTTCTTTCTCAAATATAAGAATATTATCGTCTTTTAATAGTCAAGTATAAAATATTTATAAATTTAAAATTAATATAAATTTATTTAATTTTACAAGGACAACTGAAGTCATTAAAGTTTATATGGGCTTTTGTTAAATCCATGCTAATTGCTAGTGTGATTCTAGGAAAAAGGGGATGTAGACATGTAGGGGTGTGCAAAAAAATCGGTTTTTTCGGTTTTTGGACGAATCGAATCGGTCAGAATCGGCCGATTCGGTATAAATATCAAACGATTGATGCAGTGTACAAAAAATCGATGACGTCTTAGCTAAACAATCTCTGTTTGGTTCCTTGTTTTTTTGGTTCGGTATAAATCGGACCGGACCGGTCCGTACCGATTTTCTAATTTTTTATTATTATTAATAAATAAATAATAATAATAAAATAATAATTATAATAATAAAATAATAATTATATTAATTTTCAATAAAAATGGGTACCGAACCGGTACCGCCGGTTCGATATACCGATCCAACCGGTATCGATATCGATATCAAAATTTGGGCAATTTCACTACCGATCCGATAAAAACCGGTTAAACACCCTTATAAACATGTAGTTGTTTGATTATAGAGCGGGTCCCAATAACAAATATGATTAAAAAATGTACATATCAAATTGTTCATGAAAATTATCTTTTGCGTCTTTCTTTAGTCTCAAAATAAGAGTTTGTTTTTTTTGGTAACTTCAAAATAGTGCAAGGAGTTTTATAAAAATTGAATAAATTTGAATATATGAATGAGTTGAATTTGAATTAAATAAATTATTTGATAATCGACATGTTTAAAACATTTGAATATCATATTTTTCTTATTTCAACCCTCTATAATATTATTTAATATAATAGTTAATAATGTATAAAAAAAATTTCATTCAGCTAATAATCTATAATATTATTTAATATAATAGCTTAAATTGTCTGAATGGCTGATCAATTCAGCCATTCACTCCTAAACAAACAGCCTCTAAGTATGGATTTTTTAAATATATTGTCAATATTTATTCCTAGATACTTATTCTTTTTAATTAATAACTTTAGCAAAATTATACATTTCATAAATAAGTACCCAAAACTTATCCTCTTTCTCCCGAAATTCATTTAAATGGAAATGGATAAATACAAAAAATAATATCATTAATTATATAAAAATGAGCCAGAAAAATAACTTAAAATGATTGTACTTTTTTATTCACCATTCATATAAGAATTGGTACTAAACTAAACTCGGTAGTCCACAGCCAGCCTAATTCATGTATCCTCTTTTCTTTATTGCCGGCATTTGTCACCTCCACTTTTAAGTTATCAATTGAGTTTTCTTCTTTCTAACGATTTTGAATAATCAATTCATCATTTTGTCGGTGTTTGTGATGGAAAGTGATATATCCTCTCTCTTTATAAGTATTTATTTACCCCTTCTTTTTTTAACTTTTTTGATACTACTCATGAAATAAATAAATAATATTTGACCTAACCAAAGCAATTATTATTAAAATACATAATTTTATACAAAACATAATTAATGGATAAATTTATTATTGATAAAGAAATTACTCCATATATTAAGAGGGAGTGAGAGTAATAAAATTGATCTAAAGAGCATAAGTATTGAAGTTGAAGCCAAGTAACAAAAAGGAAGTTTCAACTTACCAAGAACATCCCACTAGAGAATAAGTTAAACTTGATTGCGCGCGCCTTTTGAGGTTATGGAGTTTGAATACTACTTACTACAGTATAAATGGGAGTAATTAATACTCCCTCACTCTCTAATTATTTGATATTTTAAAATTTTTTATTTATTTTTAATTATTTGACGTTTGTTCAAATTTAGGAGAATTAATGATAATTTTTTTAAATTTATCCCTTATTACTTTGCCTATTTTTTGATACTCTCTTTTTTTATCCTAACAAAAGATTTAAGGGTATTATAGATAATTGAATACTATATTTAATATTTTACAATCGTTATTTTAATTCTTGTGTCTACCTCTAAAACATCAAATAATTAGGGACGGAGTGAGTAACATACTAAGTTAATTTTGGTCAATTTATTATTACTAATAAGTACTCCCTCCGTCCCTATTTAAATGACGTTTTAGAGATGGACACAAGAATTAAGATAATGATTGAAAAGCATTAAATATAGTATTCAATTATCTATAATACCCTTAAATCATTAATTTATCATAGCACAAGAGTTTAAAGTACCAAAAAAATAGGTAGAGTAATGAGGGGTAATTTTAAAAAAATTATCAATAATTTTTTTAAATTTAAACAAACGTCAATTAATTAAGAATAAATAAAGAATTCTAAAATGTCATTTAAATAAAAACAAATGGAATATATTATTAATACGCAGATTGAGAAAAAATCTCTCTCTACGTATCTAATTAATCAATTTATTACTACATAAATTTAATTTCATGATAATCGGCTCCGGTACACAAATATAGAGGAGTTGGAACCTGCCTTGCATTCTGTCGGCCTTTTACCCCCTTTTTTAATTATACTTTGCCTCCCACTTTAAGTCCCACGTTACCACCATACCGTACTTTATATATATATATTAAAAGAATGATTATATATATAGAGAGAGAGAGATCAAATGAAGAGTGGATATGTTATTTAATAAAGTCTATTAATAAAAAAAGATAAGATATTTTTTATTTTATATAATCTATTAGTATATTTCGTTATAGATTGAATGTAAGTTTCTCTTACGTTCTTCTTAATTCAGAATAAAATTTAAATAAAATTTCGTGTTCTAAATAAATTTAAAACACAAAATAACTTGAGAAGACAAAATAGGAATGTAATAAAAACAAGCATGCCCAAAAGAGAAAAATATTATAGATATATAGACGAGGCCCATAATAATAATAATAATGCAACTACTCCAACAATATTTGTTCCTTGACTTTGTGTTTGTCTTGTCTCTTTAAAAGCTTCAACATTCATTTATTTGATTAGGAAATTGAATAATATTTTTATACGAAAATAGAATTATTTATTATTTATGTGAGAGGAATCACGCAAAAATATCAATTCCTGTTTAATTATGTTATATATATGAGAAATATATATATACATAACTGTGTATTATACAGTCAGTTATGACGATATTTTTTTAGGCTATTGCGGTGGTTTCAACCTGTCACCATATCTATTCTGATCTATGATGACGGTTCATCCGTCGTTATAGTCCAAAAAATTTATCGTTATAATCCTACTATATAATACACAGTTGTATATATAATAATTAATGGGAAAAATAAGGATTAAATAAAAATGATGGTAAATTGCAAATGGGCAATTAAATATTACAAAAGTAGTAAAGGGATAAGGACTGATTTATTATTATTTACTACCTAGCATAAACATCCACATCACAAATCCAATCAACTCATAAATTATGCAGATAAACCTTGGTTAGGAATATCTTAGTTTTTGTTCTGACCACTTTCATTATTTGATTGCTACTAGCTACTAATAGCTACTACATCCAACCTATTGCATTTTTGTCTTCTCCTTGCAAGAATATTACTTTTATTTTCATTTATTTATCATGGGAAATATATATATATATATATATATATATATATATATATATATATATATATTAAGTTCTATTGTATTTTTCTCTAAAAAAATTCCCAATTTTCTATAATATTGTTATTGTATTTTTAGTAATAATTCAGAACGTATCAAAAAAAAATTAACATAATAATGTCATCAGTTCTATACAATATAACTATTTTTAAAATTAGTATTGTGTGTATTTATAATTATATATATAAAAATATTATATTGTTATTTAATTTTAAATTAATAATAATTGTATGAAAGTAATAGATTTTTTTTTTGGAGGAATTGTAATTTGAAAAAGATAGGAGAATTTGGAGGTATGGGTATGGTTATGGTTATGGATATGGGTATGGAGTTTGGTTGGATTTGAACGGCTTATTAATTAAATTTGACCCAAATTTTATTTTAGATTTAAATTTTTAACTTAATTTATTCCAAAAGAATTTTAAATGAATCTAACGATCCAGCTTGGGGTTTGACCGGCTAAATCGACGGTTGTAGTTACAAAGGTGGATTTATGATGCCTCGTGCAAAAGGTTCTTGTGGTTGTGGATAAACTTGAAGATGTGGAAAAACGAAAAAATAAAATGAAAAGAAAATAGGAGGGAGAGATTTTATCCAATTGTAGATAGAGAGTATCTATCCCAATTCCACTCGCTCACATGTCGTCTTCATAATCGGCGTCTTCCTGAACTATCTAACACGTGTCTACCCCGTGACAGCGATTTCAGTTTTTTTTTTTTCTCCCTCCGTTCAGGTGGATGGCTCGCCACGTGGATCCCTAAATTGATTGTTATTGTACAATTATCTTTATAGCGGGTGGTAACTCTAGCCGACATTATGATTTCTGACTTACTGTCAAGTTAATTTCATATGGATTCATATTTATATATTAAAACGATTATATTACTCTTATTCCTATAATGAGAAGTTAATTAATATATTTATTACTTATTTATTTTATTTAAATTTTTTAAACAAGTCTAGATAATTTTCTTTTTTTTTTAATTTTTATGAATTTACTTCAACTCAAAATAAAATCATTTGAATTATATGGATCAATATATATTAATAAGATATAACTTGTAAGACCCTAACTTATTATTTAATAAAATTAAATTTTTTCTATTTATTATTTTGAAATAATAAGAATTGATTTGATTAATGTGGTAAATTATGGGTAAAATGCGCAATTATTTCAAATAAGCAAGTGATTTTAAAATATTCATTGTTGACGGGGAATATTCGTTTGGTCGTGGAATATTTTTACTTTGTAGGGAATATTAAATGCAACGATCGCATCTTTGTGTGGGTCCCATAACGGAAAAGCGATTGGATGAAGAAAACGACATTAATAAGTTGGTTATAAATAATTAAAGTGGTAGTTATTCTGAATTAATCTTGTTAGAATACTTGGTTTAAACACAAGAAGACACCAGATATTACACAATTATTGATTCTTACGTGAAGGCATTACTCAATAATTATTACGGTAATTACTGCTTCAATATTATATTTTATTGATTCAATAATTGCTACGTTGATATTATTGTTATTTTAAAGTTCTGAAGTTCCGAAATAATTGATTTTTAGAAGTTTTATTTATTTTTTTAATAAAAAACGTTTTTTGTATTTCGTGGACATCATTAACATGTGCAAAGTGCTGAAATTAGATGTATAGAGGTAGGCTAAAGAAAATTTGATAAATACATTAATATTATATTAAATTTTATGTTTGGGTGTTCTAAGCATTTTCCTATAAATAGGGTGCTTAGGTTAGAATTGAAAATCACACCAGAAACTGAAGATTTCTCTCTATTTCTCTCTCGATATATTGAGCGTATTCTTGTGCGTATTTTGATACCTTAAGTGTTCTTTATCGGTGCAAGTTCCCTTCAAAGACTATATATAGTATTCTAGTCGAGTCTTTTGTCTTTTTCGAGGTAAGGATGTTATTTTTTCATATATGATATTATTTCTTTCAATATCATTATGTCAAGTATTGATCCCGAACTTTTAATCAAATTTAGAATTTTTTGTGTGTCGGGTTCTTATTCACGTGTCTGAAGCCTTTATTCATCGAAAAATAAAATTTTTTTCTTTTCGTTCAAAATATCTATTATGGATACTAGCTTTGATTGTATCCATGTTTTAATCATTCTTGAATCCTTGATATTTATTCTTTTGTTTCACTGGATTCGTTTCCTTAAAAATATTTTTCATCATCCTCTGTCCTTAATGATGATATTATTGAATATCTTTGGCCTGTAGTGTAAAGATAAATTATTTTATAATGAATATATCTGGCCCGTAGTGCAAAGATGAACAGGTGTTGAGATGAACATGACCGACTGATGAATATCTTTGGCCTGTAGTGCAAAAATGAAAATTTGATTTAAGATGAATATTGATTGATGTTACAGAGATAAAATATTGGCGATGGACTTTTAAATTCATAGATAATAGTAGATTTTATTCTCTACGTAACTCATCTATGAATTATTATTTCCGTTGCTGATCTGAAACTTGTTGTCTATTGTATTCTATCAGATTTTTTCCTGTTGAAGACTAACGATAATTTGTTCTATATTATCTTAGTCATAATATTTTTTACTGGGCTAGTTGAGCTCACCCTTTTTCTTTTTGTTCCATTTTTCTTCTCGGGGAGGCGAGAATGTAGCGAAATACTAGTCGAGTCTGAATGAAGGTTCTAGGAAGTTGTTTTAGTAGTACTCATCATTTTTGTAAAGTATTGTATCAATAATTGTAATGAAGACTTAGTTGGGTATGTATATTGTCTAGATGACAATATTTGTATTTAAACTCACAGTTTATGAGTTATATTAATAAAGTTGTAGTTGTTTCTGTACCATGTTATTGACGACTCAGAATGAGTGATGTATACCTATTTTGGGGGTGTCATATAACTTATTTTAAATTTGGACGAGAAAACACAAGAACAGTTCAGATTCATTTTAATTGATTTGAGAGGAAAAAAGTGGTGGGAGACGAAGGTGGAGAGAGAGAAAATAAAAGTGGAATGATTGAAACGGATGAGAGAGAGAATTTCGTTACGTCGTGCCTTCAGGTAGGGGTGTAAACGGATATATACAGATTCAAATAAAACAGTATTCGTATCGGTTTGTTTATGTATACCTTTAAATTGATTACGAATAATATCCTTTTTTTTCGAATAAGAATAATATCCGATTTTTTTTAATACAGATGCGGACGAATATGAATTGTTCGGTTACCATTTACTGCCATAACTATAACTAGAATAACTAGAATACGGATGCGGACGAATATGAATTTTAAAGGTATCCGTTTATTTGTGGATACCTTTAATTCGAATACGGATATATTTTTTTTTTTCGAATACGAATAATATCCATTTTTTTCAAATATGGATGCAGACAATTACAAATTTTTCGGTTACTATTTACAGTCCTACCTTCTGGCACGAGCACTTACTAATAAACTATATTATATGTGTTTTAATAAAACAACAAACTAAATTTATATATCATGTCTTAAGAACTCCAAGGTTTACTCTTATAAATCTTTTTTAATTTTTTTAATATTTTATGTGTTCTAATCTTTAATTCAATTTAATATCTCAAATAAAAAAAGAATGCTATTAAATAATTATATATATTAATTCAATTCTATATATGTTTTTTTATGTGAATGTTAATTCTACATATGGTTGAAAATTAAGTTTTGGCTAAGTAATTGTATACACCTTTTATCTTATAAATATGAGATAAAATATGATGTATAACAAAATTAAGATAAAATGAATAAAGAGTAAATTGTTAAATATATTTTAGGTATATTAAGGATAAATAGTTTGGTTAACATATTTGGATGTGCAACTATCACGCCAAGATGTGCACATATCATTTATCAATGCCCAGGTGATTTTTTTTTACCTCCCCATTTTATTCCTTTTTCTTTTCTTTTTTAAAAAAAAAAAAAAATTAATTGATCAAAATATATTGAAACTATAAATTAAGTACAATAATAAAAACGCTATGACGGTAAAAAAAGATTATAAATAAACAAATAACATATGACAAAAAGAGAGATAAGGACTACCTCACGTAAAATGCGCGAGATATCCTTCAAAACGACATCATTTTGTATACTTAAACACACTTAAAATAGTTCATACCTCCTAGGCCCTCGTAACATATATCAAGTGAAAAATAGAGACAATCAAGACAATTTAATTATTTACAAACAAAACTATTTCATCGATTTCGCATATACAAAGATATTTTTTTTAAAATAGTTAATTTACAAAAATGTAAAATTATGATTTTAAAATTTTAATTTTGTATAATAAAATGTTATTATATAAAATTATCATTTTAAAAAATAAAATAAAATCATAACACAATTTAAATATAAATATTTTACAAATTTACTATGTCCACATAAACTTGGGCTCACTTGATATCGGGTACTTAAGTGATTTTTATTTTTTAATATTCCTTCCCACCTAAAAAAAATGGTTGAATCTATTTGCAAAAAAAACAAAAAAGGTCCATGGATCAAAAACATTTTAGCACCAAAATCTAGTGGACATCTATATTATAAACGACAGTGGTTAATATTAAATTAATTTTGATCAATTGATCAATACAGTATCGATACGTAAATTGAGAGGTGATATTTCTCTGCGTGTCAGTACTATATTAGTCAATTAACCAATTTTTCATAAAATTAACTTCGTAGCTCAGCTGCTTATTTTATTTTAATTTTTTGCTTTTTTTAACCTTATAAATATAAATATATTAGTACTTTATTGTCCCACACAATTTAGAGGTTTAGATGTATTAGACAGCAGCCAGCTACAGCTAGTACAGTAGTTCTAAAAATTACTCCTACAAGTTGGCGTTCGGCAGAACAATAATGGGGTATTGGCCCCAAGTCGTTTAATTTGACAGAAATGAGAAGTATCCAATATAAGATTATTTGCCATTTTTACATACTATCCATTAATTTAATAGGAAATTCATTACTGCCTTGCCTGCACAAAAAATAGAAATTTGCTTTGTGTTTGATAATCTTATCTAACTTCTTTTGTTGTCAATAAATGAATATATAATATTTGACACACAAATATTATATTTATTGATAAAATAAAATTAGTTTAAAATACAATTAGCAATATGATAAAATTTATTAGAAACTGTTTTTGTCATTTATTAAATGTAATATTTGTATTGTTAAATGTGTATTAAAAAAAATTAGACGATAACCGTAATATAAAGGGATAAAATATAATTAATAACCGTAAAAATTATTTTATGGGGTTATTAATGATTTTTTTTTTAAATATATATATATTTTTTAATATTGGAAATTCTATTTGTGTAAATGGATTTAGAAAAAAATATAAATCAAAGATGTATAGCACACTACAGATGACCAAAACTAAACGACAATGAGTCATAGCACTAGCCAGCAAAATGACCCTGTTTGCACTGCAGGACAAGGACTATAAACATGTACATAGTGTACGGAGAAAGCGCAGGTTAGAAAAAACAAGCTGTTCAATTTTAGGATACACAACAGGGGGACAGTTTAAAATTGCACAAACCGACTCAAAAACTCTAAAATGTTTTAAATTTTGTAAAATAACTCTAAAATATTTTATTATCAAAATTAAATTTTATAAAATAACTCTAAAATATTTTCTTAATATAAGTGACCGTCATGTTCTTATCCATCAAAATGTCATCATCATGCATCAAATTGTGATTAAATAAATTTATACTCCAAACTTAATAAAATAGAAAAAGATAATGGTATGATATATCATTTTATAGAAGAATATTATTCCTACGGTAGGCCTACAAAAATCAGAGAACTGTGATTACTGGGTCATAGTTTGGACTTTGGAAAAAATAGTCTTATAGTTTACGTTCTATAAATCAAGAGAGTCGATCTGAGTATTGAATTATTCAGATTTAATTTATAAAATTTATTAAATATAAAATAAAATTTGATTTAGATTCATTTAGCTATTATAATTCCGAATAAAGCTTAAATAATTTAAATTTTTCGAACGAATATGATCCGAATATCAATAAAAAATTATAATTTGAGAAGGTTCAAATAATTTATCGAGCTTTTAAAATTTCTTTCATATTTGACTTCATTTTTATATTTCGATTGAAATTCCGAATCAAATTTTTAATCAAATAAATACAAATTGAACCCGAACTATTTGTTCATTTTACGATTTTGGTCGGGAAAGATGAAAATAACATTTTTTTTACTTGGTAAATGGCAGTGGAGGCGGAGGCGCAAATCTTTTACCCGAACCATGGTTAAGTTTATAATTTAACCACTGTTAAAAAATAGCAGTTTATATTTGAGTGAAAGCTAACTCCTATTCTCATGTCTGAACTCTTTTATCAGAGAGAAAATATGATGATCGGAGAAACCCATCGTTCAAATCCAACCGTTCAAGTTCCGCCGTGGGACTACTTCGATGATCCAACGGGTAATATGCACTCACCCTTCTCTGTTTACCAAAACTGCAATGCCGTTAGTCCAAATGGAGAGAAATGTTCTCCATTTGATGCCTTAACGGCGCTCCAGCGTTACCTGCCGTCAAATGTTAACAACTTGGTTGGGTCGCCGGAGATGGACGACTGTGATATTCCGGTGGATGCGTTCTCATGTGATCAGTTCCGGATTTACGAGTTCAAGGTGAGGAGGTGCGCACGAGGGAGGTCACATGACTGGACGGAGTGTCCGTACGCTCATCCCGGCGAGAAGGCGCGCCGGAGGGATCCCCGGAAATTTCACTATTCCGGCACCGCCTGCCCGGATTTCCGAAAGGGTCAGTGTGTGAGGGGTGATGCTTGTGAGTACGCCCACGGCGTATTTGAGTGCTGGCTCCACCCAGCTCGCTATCGTACGCAGCCATGCAAGGACGGTACGCTCTGTCGCCGAAAAGTTTGTTTTTTCGCCCACACGCCTGACCAGCTCCGCCTCCTGCCACCAAGTAGCACCAGCAGTCTCGGGGGGTTTATGACCGAGTCGTACGATTGTTCACAGAGTCGACTCGGGATTGACTCGTTCTTGGGTAAGCCTTCGTTTGGGTCGTCTCCTACTTCGACTCTGTACTCTCCGCCATCCTCGCCGCCGACGACTGAGTCTCCACCAATGTCGCCGTGTGGGTCGCTGGGGTTTAACTCCGTGAGTGAACTCGCTGGGTCGATGAGGAGTCTGCAGATTGGGAAAGCTAGTAGGATGAGTATGAGTCCACCCTCCTGGGGTGTTCAAATGGGTTCCGGGTTTGGTTCCCCTCGGACGTCGTCAACCCTCCGACCCGGATTCATCAGCCTTCCAGCTACCCCAACTCGGAATCTGACTCGATCAGGACTCGGCGTGTTCGAGCTTTGGGATCAGTCATGTGAGGAAGAGCCTGTGATGGAGAGGGTGGAGTCTGGAAGAGATCTCCGTGCAAAGATATACGCCAAACTCAGCAAAGAGAACTCGCTTGCACGAGTTGACTCATCCGGATCGGGTCCCGATGTTGGGTGGGTGTCGGAGCTTGTGAAGTGAGCTAAACATTCAACAAATTTTGGGTATAAATGGGTTATATGATCTGATCCGGCATCCTTTTGATTTGATTCATCTTCTTCATTCGGACTCACTTGTGAATATGGGCTAATATATTTTTACTGATTAATTAAATTATATGATGACTTTTGATTAATGAAGTGTAGATAAGTAGTAGAAAATGGTCAGGTCAGATGATAGAGATTGAAAAAGGGTATGAATGATTAATCTCTATTTTGTGGAAGAAATTTTGGAAGTAAGATTTTGTGTATATAATCTGAATCAAGAATGAAGGAGAAATTAATGGTATTTGAAGATTCACTGCACTGTTAAGGAATGGTAATGGGGGTAGTAGTAGCTTCATATTTGGTTGTATTTGTTTCTTTCTATTCCAGTTGGTAGGTTTATTTTTCCCAAGATGATGATTCTGTTATTCATTTTGAATGTATGATCTTCTTCTTCATACATCTTTTCTTTCGAGTATTTATTTATGCTTCTTAATTTTCTTTTTAATGAATTTGACCTAAAGTTCCACGATTAATTATGCAAATAAAGCAAAAATACAAAGTATAGATAATGGAAATGTGCAAAGTACGGATGCGAGCGATTAGCAGGTTAATTAACCTTGCATGTATGTACGGCAGGTAACGCTGGAGCGCCGTTAAGGCATCAAATGGAGAACAATTATATTGTGAGAGAGAAGGTGTTTTGTACTTTAATTAATATTATGATAAACTGAATTGATATATACCTAATTTATACATTTTATTATTCTTAATTCTGTCTTTTTAATTATATTAATGTATTTAATTAATATATTTTGTTTTGTTTTGTAAAATTTATCTTGGTGAACTCGCTTTTAAAAATGAACAAGACTCTTGAAAGGAGTTACAATCAATTTAGATATATAAGGACAAAAAAAAGATTAGGTTATAAATTTATTTTTCCCTCTAAATAAATATATCTCTTGTTTTAGGAGAGGGAGATAAATAAAAGATTTCTTATTCATTTTATCTTCTTCTTTATTTTAGTTAATTTATTTATTTTTATGTATAGTTAATTTCTTTAATCTAAGATGAATATGAAATTAAATGATAATATTTTCATCTTTTCTATTAATAGTGTTTTAATATTTTATTGATTTCTCATTCATGTTTCGTTATAGAAATACATTTGTTTTATAATTCTTATGTGATTTTAAATTAATTAAGAGGTTTTCATAAATTATTGTTAAGATATGAGTTTTTCATAACTCATGTTCGAAAAAGTTTTAATGGGTTATTGTTAATCATTAAATTTTCGTTGTCTATATTTGCTCAGGTTCATTGTAAATTATTAAATTGAAGGGAAAACAGAAAAGTGTGGTTAAATTTTTCAGTCTTTTCTTTTTCTTTTTCGTTCATTGAAAAATTCAATAACAAAAGAATTGAAGTAAAAATTTAAATTTTTTTTTATCTATTTTACTTATTTATGTCATTTTAAAACTCATTAACAAAGTGAAAATGTCCAAATGTTTTTAGAATAATTACAAAGTTTTGAACAGTTATAAAAGTGTGGTTAAATAAATATTTATTTCATTTCCACTCTAATAACATCCGTCTTCAATTTTGCATAGAAACGTTCCTAATTTCTTGTGATTCGAATAGTCAAACAGTTTGTAGGTAATAGAAATTAATTCTTGGTTTTATATTCAATGCAAATGACTTTGATTCAGTCTACTTAGAAAAATAGTGAATCAGTTTACCAAGTAAAAAAGTTACAGTAATTTTCTCATCATTTGTTACTGTCATAATATATTTTAATCTTACTTTCTCTAGAAAAAAATTGAAAAAATTAAATACTATTCTCTCCGTCCTGTAATATAATGATTTTTTAGAATTGTATACGAAAATTAAAAAAATGACCGTATAATATTAATTATCTATAATATTATTTATCATATATTTATCTCATACTCTGTTTCATCGAATATCAAAACAATATTTTTGTTATTAGAATATTTATGTTATTATTAGAGAAATTATATATTTAGCGATATTTTTGTATTTATTTTAATAATATTTGAAACTTTCAATGACACTTATTATTTTAACGGCATAATTATTAGACTAACAATATCAATAACCTTAAATTATATTTTGACACTATCTAATATTTGTATTTTGTTGGCCATAAATACAAATAATTTTAATTTGCACATTTTGATTAGGATGATCATAAGTTATAAGGGCAAGCTATATGTAGATATTCCCGATTGACCAATCATTTTTAATTAAGATTTTTGTTACACGTGACAACAAATTTATGTTAAAATTAAATATCGATAAGTGTAGGTATATGAATGAATTAAGAAAGGACACTCACATTGTTACGCCCCCAAAATAGGTATACATCACCCATTATGAGTCGTCAATAACATGATACAGAAACAACTACAACTTTATTAATACAACTCATAAACTGTGAGTTTAAATACAAATATTGTCATCTAGACAATACACATACCCAACTAAGTCCTCATTACAATTATTGATACAATATTTTACAAAAATGGTGAGAACTACTAAAATAACTTCCTAGAACTTTCATTCGTATACCCACTAAGTACTTCATTTACATTCTCGCCTCTTGAGAAGAAAAATGGAACAAAAAAGAAAAGGGTGAGCTCAACTAGTTCCGTAAAGAATATTATGACTAAGATAATATAGAACAAATTATTGTTAGTCTTCAACAGGAAAAATCGATAAAATACAATAGACAACAAGTTTCGAGGATCAATATTCAATGAAATGAAAATAATAATTCATAAGAAGAGTTACGTAGAGAATGAAATCTACTACTATCTATGAATTTAAAAGTCCATCATCTATATTTTATCCTTGTAACATCAATCAATATGCATCTTGAATCAAATATTCATCTTTACTTTCTACAGCCAAAGATATTCATCATCGATCGTGTTCATCTCAACACTGTTTATCTTTGCTTTCTGGCCAAAGATATTCATTATAAAATCATTAATCTTTGCACTACTGGGCCAAAGATATTCAATAATATCATCATTTAGGACTGAGGATGATGAAACATATTTTAAAGGAAATGAATCCAGTGAAACAAAAGAATAAATATCAAGGATTCGTATTTCAACTATTTCATGTCCAAAAATACCTCATAAAATAATCATAGTGAAGTAAAATTCAAGAATGATCAAAACATGGATACAATCAAAGCTAGTATCCATAATAGATATTTTGGACGAAAAGGAAAATTTTCATTTTTCGATGAATAGTGCCGTATACGTGAATAGTAACTCCGACACAAAAAGTTTTAAATTTGATTAAAATGTTCAAACCAATATTTTGGCATAATGATATTGAAGAAATAATATCATATATGAAGAAAATAACATTCCTTATCTCGAAAAGACTTCAGTACTCTCGATGGAATACTAGATATAGTCTTTGAAGAAACTTGCACCATATAAAGAACACTCAAGGTATCAAAATACTCATAAGAATATGCTCAATATATCGAGAGAAATAGAGAGAAACTTGGGTTTACGGTGTGATTTTCAATTCTAACCTAAGCATCCTATTTATAGAAAAATGCTTAGAACACCAAAGCAGAAAATTTAATATAATATTAATATATTTATCAATTTTTCCTTAGCCCACCTATAGACATCTGATTTCAGCGCTTTACACATGTTAATGATGTCCACAAAATACAAAAAAATGTTTTTTATGAAAAAAATAAATAAAACTTCCAAAAATCAATTATTTTGAAATTTCGAAACTTCAATAATTCATAATAAATAGTCCTTTTATCAGAAAAATTCAAACCACATGTCTTTTCCATAGGAAATTTCATTCTCTACAACTTTACAGAAGAAAGTTTTTCCAAATTCCAAACAAAAATTGACTGAAATTCACAAACGGACAATTTTACAGGCTATAATCAAATTTCGGTCAAGAATTGGGGTCTACCGACACACAAAACATGTGTTAATCATTTAATGCAACAAAAATACTATTCCTCCTTATAAACTCATATATCCCACATTTATTATAAAAATATCATCATTATTATATTATTAAAATAATATATTTAAATGAATTATTTTATCAGAAAAAGATAAAATATTAATTTTCAATAATTGTCACATTAAAAATTTTCTCCATCTATATCCACATAAAATCAATATTTTTCTTATCATATAAATCAATAATTAATTATTCACAAATAATATTACAAAATCACAATCGTGACAACCAGCGGCTCCCAAGAAAGAGGGCTTTCCGATAAAGATCTCTCTTCTTGGTAGCAAGTGATTAGATGACCAAACCTCTCCTTAGATGTAACTTTCTAGACATTGCCAATAATGTTATCTAATAATATTATTCGGATAATATGAATTATTGCTCTGATAATAGAAAATCTTTGTGCGATGACAATTATTAAAACAACGATAATATAAAATATCAACGCAACAATTATTGAATCAATAAAATAAAATCTTTGAACAATAATTCTCATAACAATTATTGAGTAGTGCCTTTTCACGTAAGAATCAATAATTTGGTATAATACCGTGTCTTTATTGTGTTTTAACCATAGAGGTATTCCAACAATGATAATTGTGAATAACTACTGCCTAGTTATTTATAACCAACTTATTATTGTCGTTTTTTCATCCAATCGCTTTTAGTTATGGGGTCCACACAAGGTCATACCATTGGTAGTCGTCGAATATTCCCCGACAAGTAAAAATATTCTACGACCAAACGAATATTCCCCTCGTCGACAATGAATATTTTAAAACCACTTGCTTGTTTGAAATAATTGCGCATTTTACTCATAACTTACCACATTAATCAAATCAACCCTTACTATTTCAAGATAATAAATAGAGAAAATTTAATTTCATTAAATAATAAGTTGGAGTTTTACACACATTATCATCTCATGTTATTTCTTAAGAGTTATATTTTAGACGTAACCCAATTTCGTCATGAGATTTAATTATATGTATGAGAAAAATATATGTACACATCTGTATGTATAGTATACAGTCGGTTATGACGACGGTTTTTTGGGCTATGGCGACGGTTTCACACCTGGTCAGTAGTAATAAAAATAACTACTGACTGACAGTGAATCTGTCATCATAGTCAAAAAAATCTATCACGATAACCCGAATGTGTAATACACAGTTGTGTATATACATATAACCCTTTATATATATATATATATATATATATTATATTTTCCTTTAACTAATCTTAGTTGAATATAATTGTGCTCAAAGATAAAGAATCATTTTTTTAAAAGAAAATACCTTATATTTGTTATATTGCAAAAATAAAAATTGGTATTAGGATAAAGTAAAATCCAACAATATTTAAAGTTTAGCATTACAGCATAATATGGTTGGAGCATGTTCACATGCTTTTTGAATTAGAGTAATTAGTTATTTTGTCTAGTTAAAGCTATTAAAAGAAAAATAACTTAAACCTAGTCATGATTAACATAAAGTTAACTTTGGTCAATTGACTAATACAATGTCGATATGTAAGTGAAAAATCTCTTTTTATAAGTCAATATTATTGATTAATTGACCAATTTATCAAAAAATTAACTTCATAATCGTAACATTTAATTAAGCAAACTATTAATTAAGTCGTACAAAAAGTATACACCTAGTCGTGAGAAAGGGTAACGAATAGCACGGATGATTTGGCTTAGTCTAGATAATATGGTAGTAGTAGTCGATTCGATTGTGATATTATGATTAAAGACTAATGAATCCAAAAATTGAGTAAATTAATTAAGAAAAAATAATAGTCGAATATATGATTTGAGTAACATCATATATAAGTGGTGTTTGTTTACCTCTTAATAATTTTATATCTGATTCGACAATTTTACAATTATTTGATAAAATTTTATTCGTCTAATATCAAAAAATATAAATAAGAGCTGTCTCAAATCTCTCTCTATAAATATTGTACTCCATCCCTTTCGGTTTTTGAGATCATTATTGAGTTTTGAAAAATATTTTTAAATTTAAAAATTATTCAAATATTTTATAATTTTTAGTTACCAAACAATTATACGGAAACAATATTTTTTTGGAATCAACTTAAAACTTATTTATCAACTTAACTTAACAAGATTATTTGGTAACTCGTTTAAAACCATTTATACGGAAATAAATAAATAAGCTATAAACTGAAAAAAAAATAGCAACTAATATCAGCTTTTGTTTTTTTTGTTTGTGACTTGCGCATTAGACATATTGTACTAACTTTTGTAACAAAAATTACTTTTTCTATTTATTTTTATAGCAAAAAAAAAAAAAAAAATTGGGGAAAAAAAGAGAGCGAACAACTGACGCCAACAACTAACGCGTCTTCAAGTATCGGCAGCAGCATTTTCATCATATTACACGCTGCATGTTCAATTGAGATTTGAGGTCTCGCTGCTTCACCTACCTCCCCAATTCTGCTCCTGCCTCCAGATTTATCAGGTATCAATATCACCCATATTTTCTAATTCATCACTCTTCAGTTTTTACATGGATTTTATGCGTAATTATCAAATAATTATATTCTAGATTTTTTGATCTCCGAATGTAATTGCAACTGTTTGATAGAATTCCCCAGAGAACAACTTTACCCTTGTCTTTGTGTTTGGCCCAATGTTAGTAATCAGATCAAAACTGTACATTGACCAAACTAAATTTGCCCATTTGGTTGACTTCAGTTTCAAATAGCCAATCTGTCGCGTCTTGTGTTAGTACTGTCGGTAGAACTTGGCTTCATTTTTGTTTAACTGTGTGTGCTGGGGGGAAGAGTTGTGGTGTATTGTGTTATTTATACTTCATTTCTATGGATTCATGCTGTTTTACTTGAGCTTTATCTCCTAATACTTGTAAAGACGCTGCTGAATTTCAAGTTCTATCACAGACGAGTTTTAAAAAAAATCCATAATGCATAATTGGGCATTGGAATAAAATGTTTGAGGTATTGGCATTTTGGATGATTGCTTATTTGTAATTGAAAGATGTGATGTTCATTAAATTCTTGTTATTGTTATTTGCAGGATACGGGATTTTTAGTTTAGCTCTGATTGCTGTTCAGCTCCACATTATACTTGTTGTGAAAGAAGTGGAACGTGACTACATGCGTTTAAATCAGCAATGAAACGATTTGTATACGTCAATGATGATGATCTATCCCAACATCTATATTGTGATAACCGCATATCAAACAGAAAGTATACCTTGTTGAACTTTCTCCCGAAAAATTTATGCGAACAGTTCAGGTATTCAGAAACTCTTTAATGTAAATACATATATATATAGCTTTAATCAGCATGTAAATTTATTAAGTTGGCGTCCCTTACAATCTAGCAAATTATTGTGACTGTTGACTGTTTTGTTCTGTCACTCACGATCTTTCTACGCGGAAAGATTGCACAATGCATTAGATAGTTTCTGTAAATCTTTCTTTTCTGCAAGTCCGTTTCCTTGAATAGTTCATGTACAAGGTGTGATCATAGAAAATGCCTGTTAAATTTTGGAAATAAATCAGTGAAATTAACATCAAAAGAATTCCTTGAACTCTGCCATAAAAAGGAATGCAGTAAAAGTAAACCTTTTTAAAGACTTTAGACTATAAGTGCAAACCTAGGAACTTTACTTCAACTGATGCAGCATTCAATGACTGACTTGATAGAATAAAAGACTCGTTAGTCTGTTCTAGAGTTTTATATTTTATTTTCGAGTGTTTACAAATATATTTTATATCTTATTTATACTTCATTTCTATGGATTCATGCTGTTTTACTTGAGCTTTATCTCCTAATACTTGTAAAGACGCTGCTGAATTTCAAGTTCTATCACAGACGAGTTTTTAAAAAAATACAAATTTGGGTTTGCTTTTCTTTGTTTTAGTTTTGTCTTGCTTTTGTTACTTTTTAAGGTTTTCATTAATGGCTGCGTTTATAGTTCATCTGATATCCTTTCCATATTATGATACATGGAGGTGTTTTTTCTTGTCAACATGATGGTTTATGGTTGTGATGCAGCTGTATATTCATAGTTCTCCTTTTTTTTATGACCGCCATAATGTTTTTCAAAGCTGTACATTGATTTTACTTATATGAGTAACTCTTGGTAATATTGGTCTAGAGAATGATCATGTCAGCCTTCCCGCAACTTGTTTTCTTTAGGATTTGTGCATTGCATCTGTCAATATATTTATATAAAAAGGTATTTTTGCCTTGTTCCTTGGTTATCATTAACGAACTTTTCTACCTTGTTTCCAGCCGACTCATGAACCAGTACTTTCTGTTGATTGCTTGCCTTCAACTCTGGTCACTTATAACCCCAGTAAATCCTGCGAGTACATGGGGGCCACTCATTTTTATATTTGCTGTCTCAGCAACAAAAGAGGCTTGGGATGATTATAATAGATATCTATTTGACAAGAAAGCAAATGAGAAGGAAGTGTGGGTTGTAAGGCAGGGCGTCAAAAAACATGTATGTCTCAAGAATATAACTATTTTGTGGCTTAGGTTCTTTACTTTTGAGATTTTTTTGTTGGAAATTTGGTATACCTGTTACCCATTAGTCAAGCTGATTGGCTTTGCAGGCCATGATTGCTGCACCCTTTTTTGGTTTATGTACTATACTGTTACAGATAATGTGACTATTGTTTGACTTTTTCTCCAATCCTTCTTGTTGATTTTAATTGGGAGTATACTGTGCCAATCAACTATGAATGTCATGTAGCCAGCCATAAGAGCATTTGAACATGTCTATGGGTTTGCAACGAAGAAAATGGTTAAGATAAATGGAAAATGAGATCACTGAGAGAATTTATGTTTAATATAAGAAAACATCTTTTGAATAACTAAACAAGAATGTTGAAACACCAATAAAGGCAATGCATTCTAAAAGAAGTGAACCCAGAAGAACCTTGAGCCGTACGGGACAATCAATTTCAATACTAGAGCAACATTACTTTTCATTGACAACAAACTGTTAAGAAGGCTGTAGGGTGGAAGACTGAGTAAACGAAAGTACAAGGAGTTCATTATTGGAGAAACAATTTTACATCTAGCAAAGAGAAAGCAGTCTTTATTAAAAATCTAATTAATCTAATTTTGTTTTTTTGATGGTGACTAGATGCTCTAGCAAACATTAGAGCATTCATTTACATGGTTGGAATTTGGAAAGTTAAGTTATTGTAGGATGCAAACATAAAAATGGTTGACAGTGGATAAAATTGGTCATATGCTAAGCTCATCTTGACCAAATTGCAGGCCTCTACACTTGAATTCAGCCACTTGTATTCATGAATTTGGCATCCTCATCCGCGAAACATTTTCTTTTTGGACTTGTTTCATGAGGTTAAGTTTTCTTGAACCATGATAAAAAGGTAATCTAAACCATCATCATGAACCATTCCTTTCTTGATTAGGACCGAAAAGGGATATTGTAAACAGAGTTATGTTCAGCATATTAATCTCTAGATTATTTTATAAGCAATTGGTGTTATATGTAGTGTTAGACATTATTCTCATTAGTTGAGGAATTTACGCAATAAAATAATATGCATGGAGAGACTCAAGAGAGTCAGCCGGTGGATGATGAGCTTTCGCGGTGCATGTGTTTGCCCCATGTCACATTGTTGATTCTTTTGTGATGTTTGATGAAGTACTTATACTTTTGATCTTTTGAGGGCTGTACGACAAGTTAATTTCAATTTGGTTTGTTGATCAATTTTTGACTTCTATATTGGTAAATCAAAGTGGACAATTAATTGCTGATACAGAAAAACCTGTGAGAACTACAAGTATAAAATGTTAAACAAGTAAATCAACAAGTTTTGCAATTAATTAATTGCTGATACAGAAAAACCTGTGAGAACTACAAGGATAAAATGTTAAACAAGTAAATCAACAAGTTTTGCAATTAGATGTTACTTTACTTTATGAGATCCTAGTTATAATGGACATTTATTCCCTCGTTACTTGTTCAACTACTTTGAAACATATCTTTTAACCTTTATTGTTCGTTAACTAATTTTTTCTCCACAATTTTCCTTTATTTGGTGATTTTTATTTGTAGATTCAAGCCCAAGACGTTCATGTAGGTAACATAGTGTGGCTTCGTGAAAATGATGAAGTGCCATGTGATCTTGTGCTAATTGGAACCTCTGAACCACAAGGTATATGCTATGTAGAGGTAAGATCCTTAGCTCATGCTATTCATTCTGCGCATTTGAAGTTGAAGTTGTAATAAAGAAGTCTATACTCTATTCTATTTAACCTTATTTTTCATCCCATAGGTTTAAATTGTAATAATCTTGTCTCTGTTTAATTGGATTGCCTAGTTAGTTCCTTCTAATAAAGGGTCTTAAATTGAAGAGAATGAATCAAGAAAACAGTCAAGCATGTTGGCGAGAGAAATCTAATGAATAATAACAGTTAGTTTAGATAAAGTCGGTCTTTCTCTTTAAGGATTGTAGAGGGCTCTTTAGACTCTCAAGTTTTTTTTAATCACTTTTTAATATTTTATCCACGATATTCTCAGTTATTAGTGCTTATAGTTTTATTTCAACACAAGAATAGTTTTATGAAATTCCCTGTTATTACTATTCAAGTTTTTACGGTAACAAAATTACAAAAGACAAATGTGATGGACCTTGTGATAACACCAATAATGGAAGTACTTCCAAAACTAACTTTTTTTGGTACTATTAGTTTAGGAGTACGTGGTAGATCAAGGATTTAGAAGAAGTTGTTTACTTTATGGGTGGAAAATAGTTGAAGTGTATTTTTATTATTACTTTAGGCTTCTGCTATGGGGCCTTTAAGTTACCTCTGTAACTAATTTGTGTAGCTCTGTAACTAATGTGTGTAGAGAATAGATGGTTGCACTTTCTTCTTCTTTTGGTCTTGTTTTTCATTAGTTCGGAGAGGATGAAATTCTTGTTTCCTGTTTAATTTTATCCTCTATTTTATGAATACTTTTTTTATTACCTTTTTGGGGTTATGTCTCCCCCCTTTTGTAGGCAAACTAATCCTATGAATTTTTCCTTTTTTGGGGTTATGTTTTCCCCCTTTTGTAGGTTAACTAATCCCATGAATTTTTCTTCTCTCTCCTTTTGTAATTCATTGAGTTAAATAAGTGAACGATGTTTGTGATTTTGTCACTTAAGATCATTGCGAGAGCTTGAAACTTTTATAACCTTTAGGCTAATGTATCCCTTTCCCCCCTCAGTTTTATTAGCACTTTGGTTTCCTTGGGAAAGCAAGAGAGGAGGGTTTGTGTTAGAGCTTCGTCGGCCTTAGATGAGTTTAATTACTTTATAGGGAGTTGGGTTTGGCGGACTTGCCGTTTGAGGGAGACCCCTTTACTTGGGCAAGGGTTAGTGATTTTGTTTTTATGTCAAGGTTAGATAGATTTCTCATCTCTTTGGAGTGGGAGGAGATGTTTTCGGATATATCTTAGTCATGCTTAGCTAGACCTGTGTTGGCTCACATTCCTCGTGTTGGATAATGGAGGCATTTTTTTACGCAGCAGTTTATTCCAGTCCTTTTGGTTTGAAAAATATGGCTCAAAGAAGAGGGAATTGACATGGTGAGAGGGTGGTAAGGGTATCAGGTATGGGGTACAAGGTTCACCATTCGCCTAGCTTTATGTTGGCTGCAAAAATGAAATTGTTTTAAGGAAGACCTGAAAAAGTTGAACAAGTAGTTGTTCGACTGTTCAGTATTTTGAAGTATAGATTGTTAGAACTGTAGAAGGGGATCATGGATGTTGATGAGGCGGTGAGGGTGGACTTCTTGTTGGAAGACCAAAAATTGCAAAGGGATGGATTAAAAGGGCAGGTAGGTAGATTAAGGTTGGGGTTGGGGTTGGGGTTGGGGTTGGGAAATTAGTTGGAGGCAGTAATCTAGAGCGCATTGGCTTCAGGAAAGTGTTGAGACTGGTAAGTTCTTTCATAGATTGACTATTACTCGTCAATTATATCGGTGAGATAGTGTTTGATGGTTTGCATATCATAGTGACGAGTGTGCAATGGTAAAGAATATACCAAACCGGTTACCGAATTATGTTTTTGGTACCGAATTACTGGTATCCGTACCGGTAAGGGCTGCTACGGTACCAAGACTTTACATATACCAGTTTTATACCGGATTTTCTCTTCTTTTTTTTTCAACCTTTACAAAATGTTCAACTGAAGCTTAACTGTATGTCCTTTTTTATCTAAAACAAATGAATAAAATATAGTCCTATCTGTACTTCTCTCATATGGAGTTTTCTATTTTTCCATCCTCTTGATCTTGGAAGCTCTATTTTTCAAATGAAAAGTTTGATTTCCCTTTATAGTAACTAGGTAGTGATTTGATTTTGTTTCATATAGGTCTATAAAGAAAATGTTCCCCAATTGAATGAAATTGATATGGAAAGATTTGTTCATAAAGAATTTCCTACTACTAAAAGTCATTATTTGTGTGTTTATATAAAGTAAATTTTAACATTAAATACCTTGATAAACAACATGGTCATGTTTAAAATGCAAATGTACTAAGATTAACAATTTTGTCTATGGGAGCTTTAACTCAGATTCCCAGTGAGAAAAATGGTTTGTGTCTGGTTGACTGGTTGTTAAAAAAAAAGAAGTTAAAAAAGTTAGCATCTTGTAAATATGACCATGTAATGCTCTTACTATAAACACACCTCTCCTTTTTCTGTTTCATTCATCGCTTAACCTAACTAATTTGAGTCTCTCTGGTGGACATGAAGATTTCTTTCTTTTTAAGCTATTTGTTTCTTGTACATTTCTGGATATATATATATATATATATATATATATATATATATATATATATATATATATATATATATATACACATCTTTTGCAGACATCTGCCCTAGACGGTGAAACTGATCTTAAGACACGAGTAATACCTTTTGCTTGCATGGGAATAGAGCTTGAATTGTTGCACAAAATTAAGGCAAGAATTTCATGCTTCTTTGGTTTGCAGAAGGTTTGGTAATTATTCTTATAAATTATTATTTATTTTTGTCTTTCCCCGCAGGGTGTGATTGAGTGCCCCCAACCAGATAAAGACATTAGAAGATTTGATGCTAATATGCGGCTGTTTCCTCCATTTCTTGATAATGATGTGTGTCCTCTAACCATAAAAAACACAATCCTTCAATCATGTTACTTGCGAAATACAGAGTGGGCCTGTGGAGTTGCCATCTATACAGGCAAGTTCTATTTTAACAAGTCCATAACATAGCTAGTCAATTACCTAGGCTGCGTAGATTGGCATTTCAACTAGCTTGGGGACTCGAAACTTCAAGGTTTAGTAATTGTTTGGTAAAATAACTAGGAGGATTCTGTAAATTCGTTGGATACTTGACGTGGGATGCATATTGCCCAAATTCCTTATCTGAAGAACACCTTGAAACATTAGTTTTTCAGCGTCCCTTGTGCAAATGACACCTTCTTGAGAGAAATTTGCCTAGTCACCCCCACTCATCACTACTTTCTCTGCATCCGCTGCTGCCATTACATGAAGTCTCCTGCATACAGAAATAAATATCCTCAAAATAGTGAACAGGAAATTTGTGTTTTTTTTCCTCTTTATGGACCTGCCAATCATATATCAGTCCTTTGGTTGCCTTCATTGTATCCATTTTTATTATGACAGTCCACATGCTTTTAATATAAAATTACTGTATAGTTTGAGTTATTAGCTTGTATGTGGGGATGAGATATAAACTCCCTATTTTTCAGGCAATGAAACCAAGCTGGGTATGAGTAGGGGGGTTCCGGAACCAAAGCTTACAGCTATGGATGCGATGATTGACAAGTTGACTGGAGCCATATTTGTTTTTCAGATTGTGGTTGTTATTATTTTAGGCATAGCTGGGAATGTCTGGAAGGGTACGGAAGCAAGAAAGGTTTGTCTCAGTATGCTACTTTATCTTCCCTGTCTAGCTAAATTGGTTAGTAAATTTACATAATATGCATAGTATATTTTAGCCTCAACAAACTATTTAGCTTTTAAATGTAAGAATCTCATTTCACCTTGTACTCTGGGTATATTGAATTGCATCTATCCAACATTAAATTCATTTCATATTTACTAGCTTGTTTTCAGTGACTGGGTGGTCACCTCTGGAATAATCTTCTATGATTGAGATAGTCATGCTGCCATACCATCCCGTGATTTTGGCTTATATGTTGCTATTAATAAGATCTCAATTAGTTTAAGTTTACTTCTCTATTTTGTTATGTTTGTCAGAAGTCTAGGAAGGTTATAAGGTTGTTGGCCTCACTAATGTGAAAAGGGTAGGAAATTCATAGTAAATTAACTCGCTTTTACTCTTTCGGTGCGTTTTTTCCCCTCTTCATCCCCCAATAGCTCTGGTTGTCCTGGTGTCTATTTTGCCTTCATTTTTGAACTTTTTTAGGAGTGGTACTTTCTGTCTTTTAAGTGTCAATCCTTCTTTTAGATGTATGTTTGTTTTGGTCTTTGCTGCTCTCCCTAGTCTTTTTATTGTCAATTCATGAATTGTAACATTTAAGTTATGCTGTGGAGGAATATATGCAATGCATGTGTTGTATAGTTTATCAACTAAAGTAGTTATTTTATTATAAAGTTCATAAAATGTCACCTAAAATAGAGTGTTCTCGTCCTTTTGTTGTAACACTTGTAAAAGAAATTTATTTTCAAGCTTGAAGATAATTGATCCTTTTTCTGTGCTGCCCTACGATATTTTTTAATTTACCCACATTCATGGCATTTCTTTTTGCAGCAATGGTATGCTCAATATCCAAATGAGGGTGCATGGTATGACCTATTGGTCATCCCTCTGCGGTTTGAGCTGCTTTGTTCCATCATGATACCCATATCCATAAAGGTAATCATTTGCATATTATTTTTACTTCCCTTACACTGTCATTGACATCTATGACCTCATTTTTTGTTATTGTTTGAATATTTAAATATGAGGTAAAGAGAGAAGATTTTTGTATAGAGGTAGGAGGTGTTGCTGCATAGGAGTTTCTGTTTCTTCTCTGTCATTCTTTGCATATATCATATGTCCATGGTTCATCCCTTTGGTGATTTAGATTGATTATATATCACTTAGCAAAAGAGAAAAATGATTTGTTTAAGGAGTGAATGTTGCAGAAGTGGGAGAGCTAGTCCTTGTAGATTAAGCAGTTAAAGTAAACACCTGGTGGACATAAAGAATATATAGGGTAAAAAGAATTCTGCAAGTGCAAGCTAATAAGGGTACAAGTTTTGTTAAACTCCTCAGATGATTTGATGGCCCAACTAAGTGGTTGTGTTAGTCTTCCTTGTAAGTTGATCTAGGTAGGGTTTTTAGATATTCACTGTTATGTAAAGAATTTTCATCTGCCACATCCTTTACACACCCTGTTTTAGGGGGAAGAATTATGTAAGCTATTACAGTGCCATTGTGACACTGTTATGGCCGTTACAATTCTGTTACAGTATAAATCGACACCCCACAATTTTCCTTATTTTTATTTTTGCCCTCGGTCAAAAAATGCATATCCTGTCTCCAAATATACTGCTTCAAGCTGGCGAGTATTGGGTTTTTAAACTTAGATCTACACAAAATTTTCAATTTATTATTTAATATAAATATTTTTATTTTATTGACTACATTAGGCAGCCATGATAATATTATTGAATAAATTCACATTTTGTTGTCTATATGAGGCATTTCTGAAAGTTTCTTTTGTTGGTCATACTGCAGTTGAGATTTTAGAGTCTTTAGATTGTAAGAGCAATTTCAAAAGTTTCAAATAGTATTTAGCAAAAAAAAGAAGAAGTTTCAAATAGTCTGCTCCTTGTTGTGGCAGGTGTCTTTGGATCTTGTGAAAAGCTTGTATGCAAAATTTATTGATTGGGATAATGAAATGATTGACCTTGAAACTGGCACTCCATCTCATGCAGCAAAGTAAGAAAGGTTTAAGTTCACCCATGACTTTATGTTCAGCACTAACGTAATTTTATGTATTTATTTATGTTTCTTGTTCTGTATGTCGCAGTACAGCAATTAGTGAGGACCTGGGGCAAGTTGAGTACATATTGACCGATAAAACTGGAACGCTTACTGAAAATAAAATGATCTTCAAAAGATGCTGTATAAATGGAACTTTCTATGGGAATGAGAATGGGGATGCCCTAAAAGGTTTGTTCTTCTATTTTCACGGTTCAGTTTTGTTACAGATTTATTCTCTCTCTACATGCATGCTGGGGCACACTTACTCTCTCTTGCATCGAAATGAGACATGGTGTAAGTTGATGTGCGAGAAGACCATATTCTACTTTCATACCTGGTCGACAAGTATATAACCTTCGAAGATGAAATGCCAATGCTAATTTGTGCTATTAAGAGTCGTTGTTCCAGAGTTCAATTTTATAATCTTGCAAGGGAAGCCCCATCTTGCTCCTAAAGTCTGTCATAGTAAAATAAGCAAAACCATAACACCATATTTGTGTAGCTATAATGGCCATTGACAATGGAGTCAGTTAATAAAAAGGTGACTTTGTTAGCTGGGTTCAAGCAAGAGCTTCTCATTAGATCAAAGACTTTCATGAGCTCCGAGAAATATGTTGGACTATGAAAGGATTGTAGGTTTGTTGGACTATGAAAGGATTGTAGGTTATGTTTGGAGCTTGGGCATGTAAGTTGGCCACTATGCAGCTTGCTTCTGTCATATTTCTTGATGTTGCAACTGCTACGCGTGATTCTGTGCTTGTAATATCTTGACTCTCATCATTAGATCTCGTTCTAATTTTGGTATCTTTTGTTTTTCTTGTTGAGAGATTTAATAAAACGTATACTTGAAACACCTGATTGCTTATTTGGATGGGACCCTAATTCTGTCTCGCGTTGAATTTATCAAACCACAATACGTGGATATGCAAAGTCAACTTTTATGTCTGGCGGAATTTTTTGTTGGTTCTTCAGTTGGTATTATTACTGACAGCATTTGGAAATTATTAGAGCATTCACAACAGTTTTTTTATCTCTATCCCTACTCTACAGTCTATTGGGTCATTCTGCAAAATAGAGATCCAAAATTTTCACTATGTACCCAACATGTTCCTTATATTAATTCTTTAAATAATGAAATTTGAAATTTAAAAGTTAAAATTTAAAAATTCCAACAGTCAAAACATCAAATTAATAATAATCTTATAATTTATAAAAGAGAGAGTATAATTTATCAATTGTATATCATAGTAAAATAATTTTTATTTTATTTTAAATTTTAAATAATTTATGGAGTGAGTATTAAATGGATTGTATCTACAAATATACATAAGATCAATATTAACTTTTAAAAAGTTAATTTGTGATACTTTTAAATTTAAATTTAATATGATTCATTTAAATTTTGAAAATAATAAATTTTATAATTAATAGTACTTTTATAATATTTATAATTATATTGACATAAATTAAATAAATTTATATAAATTTTAATTTGAATATGTTTGAAAATAATTTTTTAAAAATAAATCAATATTAATTTTATAATTTGAAAATGAAGTAGTAAAACAATGTCAAGATGTGTATTATTAATGAGTTATCCACTTAAATGAGGATGTGAAAGGTCATTTTGTATATATAGAGAACGGTATTTTGACTCCCTCATACTAGGGAGTAAAATCATATATAGGGATTAAAATAGAGAGTTAAATAAGGATAACAAAACTATTGGATAATGATTTTTTGATATATTCTCTAAAATTAGGGATAGAGAGTTAATTAGGAAAACTGCTATGAATACTCTTACACTTTTAACTAGTTTATTCCCGTGACTTTGTAGCTCATATGAATTTACTTTATGCCTTTCCTTTAAGATCTATTTTAAGTTGGCAAAAAATTTAATTTGTGTTAACTTGATCCGATATCATATTTTTACAGATGTTGAGCTGCTCAACGCTGTAGCTAGTGGTTCCCGTGATGTTATTCGATTTCTTACAGTTATGTCAATTTGTAACACAGTGATACCCATGCATAGGTAATTCCAGTGTATGTATTGCTCAAAAATTCTTTCCATGTTGGTCCTCTTTTCCTAAAAGCCAGAAATATGACATATTCTCCATTTCATTTTCTATCTTTATCTACAATAATGCCATCTATACGATCCTGAATTATTATATCTGTAATTTATGCAATTTTCCATAGCAAAAATGGAGTGGTATCATACAAGGCGCAATCACAGGACGAAGAAGCTCTTGTTCGTGCTGCTGCACATTTGCACATGGTTTTCGTCAACAAGAATGCTAGTTTTCTTGGTACGGAGTCTTTAGTTTTTGGCAGTTAGACAAAGTAAAATTGATATTGACGGGTATGTAATAGCTTTATCTGTTTATTGGTTTGCAGAAATCAATTTCAATGCTTCTCTAATACAATATGAATTGTTGGACACTCTGGAGTTCACTTCTGATAGGAAAAGAATGTCAGTAGTGGTTAAAGATTGCCAAAGTGGAAAAATCTTCCTTTTGTCCAAAGGAGCAGATGAAGTAATTCTTCCTTGTGCATGTACTGGTAATCCTTAATTTACGCTTTTGTTTAATTTTTATGAGGGATTGCTATAGGATATATGATGTGCATATTGGATCATCTTTGAACTCTGGGAAGACAATATCTATCCTGCATTCTTGTGAGGCTTCTTTGTGTTTGTAAGCTTGTTGCGTTGCCCGATCCATTAACTAGACAGTCCTAATGAGTATATAAATGAGTTATTTGGTCTAAGTAGGCCACTTAAGAGTGTGTTTAGGAGGTAAAATACATCGATTCATGCATGCATTGTAGTTCTCTCTATTCTTGTCTTTGTTCAGGATTTCAACTGGGTATGGCAAATAGGCTTCAGAGATCACCGAGAGACTTTGTTTAGTCCTTTCTTTGCAATATTCCTATATCTAAAGGAGAAGCACTATCTTTGAATTCCATATATGTAAAAACTCTTAAAAATGTAAGAGGATGACTTGAGTCACTTGACCTTGGTAACTAAAATCCTATATCTTTTTTAGTCTCTCATCCTCTTACACTTAAAGAGTGTGGACCTATAGAGTATAGATTTCTGAGTTGTTCTCTTGAATGAATTTTCTTAGTGGTTCTCAGATTTCTTATTCTTTCTCTTTTGATTATTTTTACTTGAAAAGATGTGGTTCCCCTCAAATAGGTTTTCACTCGGTCTATGATTCTCTAGACTTAAAAATTATCTTTGTAAGTTATTCCCTTATTTGTAAGATTTAAGATTCACTTTGTTTCCTTTCTCTGTGGACTTTGTTTCCCACAGTTTGGAAAGTAAGATATTTGCTATTTATATGGTGTATTTTAAACGCGTAGAATGCAAAGTCTCCAAGGATCACTTTTTACTGTATGTAAGGCCAAGGGCCATTTGTATAATAAGTAAATATAGGGAAATATTAGTTAATTTGTAGTTTCTAGAAATAGCTAGCACATGAATGGTAGTTAATCCATGGTGTATTTTATCATAGCTTTATTTAAGATAGTAGGATTTTTAATGTTATGATTATGAATGAAATGAATTTAAGAAAATGGTTTTTATCCATTTCTTTATGTTCTAGTTTTTCGTTTAAAAGTTCTTCCAAAATTCTCTTTTTCTCAACAAAACCTTACTCCATTGTTGCATTAGTTGAGCTTAAATGGGTTTGAGCTTGACACCCCCTATCATTATCAATGGGGGTAAGGTTGTTCATTGATGCATTCTCGCGGGCTTTGGTTGCGGGTGGTTTCTGCGGAATGGAAAAAAAAAAAGAAAAAAATATCACCTTTCTATTGTTTTGTCTTTTCTTCTTTTAGCATTGTAAACTCTCAAACTCTCTTTTTCTGGAAGATTCTATGCCTCAACTGTATGCTCTTCATCAGGGAAAACCTTAGAATAGGATTCTAATGGAACAGTGCTCAGGTAGTGTTGCTCTACTCCTTACGTCAATTTGATCCTTTCAATCTTATTAAGGTGGACCATGGTTTTATTCTCTGTAACAGTGACGTTGTGTGTCATCAGAAAAAACAATGTAACATCCAGTTCCACATCGAAAGATATGGGAAGAATTTGTCTGTACCAATAATACCTTCAAGTCATGACCTTTTGGGTAAGTCTGTGGTGGGCTAAGATGACCCAAGAAGATATTATTGGACAAATGGTTTAAGGCCTTATTAGGAAGGATTTGATTCGATTCGGACTTGAGATTTGATCCATGATTTGTTCCGGATTCGGAATTTGACCTGAGGTTGTTTCATATGGTATCAGAGCAGACTTTCGAAAACTCGGGTCGAGTCATCCGATCAAGATGCCGGAGGTGGGGACACGAAAGCTGGTGGTATTATCCCACAATAGAGAGAGGGAGTTCCGAAGGTGGGGACACAAAGTTAGCCGGTATTGTCCCACAATGGCTAGAGAGACAAAAATTTGTGGAGCGTGTGTGTGATTGATTCTAACAGGGATGTCAGAAATTTTAGTGGGGGAGTTTGTAATATCCTAGTCCCACATCAAAAGATATGGAAAAAATTTGTCTGTACCAATAGTACCTTCAAGTCATAACCTTTTGGGTAAGTCTATGATGGGCTAAGATGACCCAAAAATATATTATTGGGCTAGTGATTTAAGGCCTTATTTGGAAGGATTTTGATTCGGACTTGAGATTTGTTTCGGATTCGGGATTTGACCTGCCCGGGTTGTTTCAAACATTTACGTTGAGTTGTCGGAAATAAAAGAATCAAGATGAGAAAGAGTTCTAGAACTGAGATTTGAGGGTATTGCTCTATCTGTATGCTAAGAATCAATTAAGAACTGCAAAATACATTTGAAATGAAAAACAGAAAGACTGAATAAAAAGTTTCAAATTTCAAGCAAACTCAGTATAATTTAGCATATATTTTATATATGGCAGGAAGCATAAAATCAAATTATAGAGAGAGAAAGGAGCAATTACTTTATGCTGTTTTGGAAAGTGAATAAATAATATAAGTGAATTTATCTCTGGTTCAGCTTTCTATATATATAGATGAATGCATGTATGCGTATTTTTTTTAGTCAATCAGGTGGGCAAGTTAGAGTTGTTCCTAGATCTACTATAGCTCATCTTATTGGTGTATTGTTTTTCTTTGCACTTTGTAGGATTTCTCTGTAATGAAAATTTTATCAAATTGAAAGTCCTATAAACCAAATACATCTCCAAGAAAACTTCATTTTGCTCGTTTTAGGCTACTCATTACTTGCCTATTCTTTTGCCATAGAACTGGGTAAACTTATGTGCACCATCATATTTTCAGCATCTAGGGTGTCTTGCCAGGTTATTGATCATCTATGTAATCCTAACGGCAGTGGAAAGCAATTTAGTTCTATGTCCTTGTCACTATAGCATACTGGACGCATTTTGGCACTTGCAATCAAATTTCTTTCGTCATCTTTTTAATGTTTTAAGTGTAACATTGGCAATCTATGTTTTTGAATACTTTTTACTTATTTGATTCCTAACTGAAATGTTTCAGGACAACAAAGAAGAACTTTCTCTGAAGCTGTAGAGCAATATGCTCAATTGGGGTTGCGGACATTATGCTTGGCTTGGCGTGAATTACTGGAAGATGAATATCGAGAATGGTCATTGATGTTTAAAGAGGCTAATAGCACATTGGTCGATAGAGAGGTAAAGTGTGCATCTCAATAATGTGTTGATTTCTTCTTTATTTTTGTATTCACTTCCTCTTCTTCTAATATATTTTGGGTGCGACTGGGTGTGTTTGTATTCTGCGTGCACATTTAATTTCTGGCTGAAGTTGGTGGTCAATCATATTTGATACCTTCAATTGCTATATTTTTAGTGGAGAGTGGCTGAAGTCTGCCAGAGACTAGAGCATGACCTTGAAATTCTTGGGGTTGCTGCCATAGAGGATCGTCTACAGGTGAGCCTTTTGTCATTTTGAGGGTTGTAAATTATTTCAGCATAAGTTGTTCTATGTATTGAACATATATCATCCCTTGTTCTTCTAGCTTATAGATGCTTAGTCTTAATTGCTGTCTTTTTGTACAATCTTACAGGATGGTGTACCAGAGACAATTGAAACACTTCGTAAAGCAGGAATAAACTTTTGGATGCTAACAGGAGACAAGCAGAATACTGCCATACAAATTGCTCTATCATGCAACTTTGTTTCTCCTGGTAGATTGAAATACATTTTTTGTCCTTTGTCTTATATTGATTGCATGACTCAATAATAGTCCTTTCTTTATCTTTTATTTGATTGCATAAATCAAAGACAGATCAATGGCAAATTTCTAACTTTCACATGACAAATGTTATTGGACAGGACTCCATCCCAATTAGATTTTAATTTGTTTTGCGAATTTCTAATCTTCACTTGACAAATGTTATTGGACAGAAGAAGTCCATCTCAAATGAGATTTTCATTTGCTTTCCAATTTTAAGAGGCTCAGATATTTGTATATGAACATTCTCTAAAAAGGGTACTGTTAATAATCCCGCGGGTATTGAAACCATTAAAAGAACACCAATAATTTATTGGGTACTGTACGAAGTATTTGAAATACGGGAAAGTTGAATAACCTGGTGACCTACCAATTGTAGAAGTAGGATTTTTGGCAAGCAATAAGCACTTAAATAATACAATTCAAGTGTACCAACTTCTTTCTCATTTCGTGGAAAGGGTGCGGAAGGAAAAGGAAACAGCGGACGGATCCGAATCGGACCTAAATGGGAATGACATGAAAATCCTTTTTTAAAACCTTATATTAAGGGTGTTCAACAGAGCGGGTTCAATAGATAACGGGGATGGAATAGCGGTTGAATGGTTAGACATCCTATCTTTAGAGAGAAAGAAGGGCGTGAACTTTTTATATGTCGTATGCCTACGTTTTTTGAAACCTTTCCAATCGTTTTGGTAGATTCAAACTAAGTTGTTTATCTTGTTAAGAGAAAGATAGCCGTTGAGTTTCATATTTTCTTTTCCTGTGTGTCTGTT